>JAJMBY010000015.1:0-280948 GCA_030585145.1 Suhomyces faveliae
ACTGGGGACGTTCTGCGTGTTAAGCAGATGCCATAACCAACTAGACCACGCAACCATTTCTTGTTTATTGACAAGACACTGAAGGACCAAGTCTTGCAGCATATAGACCAGATTTAGAATCCAACCCAATAGCAACAGAATGGTGTATGTCACCTCAAGTCTCCATTAAGACTTGGAGTCAAAACTTGCAAGCCGAAGAAAGAGCATCAAGTGATTCAAGTATTTTACGGTTCAAACAAGCGCTATGCTATTCAAGGTGATATGGTACCGAGAAAGAGACAACGCTAGCTGAACGGCCAGTTTGATTGTTTATAAGGCACATTTCCCATATCCTCCATATGCCGGCACAACTAACGATGCTAAATTTATGGAATTTCCTTTAAACAAATCGCTCGATCGGTTTTTTTTTATTTAGAAACCACCCAAATACAACACATTGATCTATTATTCTAAATACAATTTTGAGCTATAACTTGAACAAACTTGGAGTGATTATATTCTTAGGAATAAGTTTCATACTCTTGTTGCAATTAGCAAAAAGCTATTATTCTGTAACCTTTTTATTCCTGCCTATTCAGCCCCACATGAGTCAGCCTTACACGAGTCAGCCCCACACGAGTCAGTTGCCAATACTTTTAGCCCCTTTGCATAATCTTATGACAATCTCAAGCCAAGCCGAATTTCAGGTGTGTGGGTCATTCCTTTTCGCGAAAGATCCCCTCTATTCTTCAAGCCCCACATCCTCATAAAAAAATTGGCTGCAAAAATGAACCCTCAGTGGTCATGTGTGGAGACCACTCGCCCTAATATTCGTGTTTCTGTATACAAAATTATGGGAATTTACAGCCAACAGAGGTTCTTGGAAAGGGTGCTTGAGGAGAGAAGGGGGCTTAAGGAGATAAAGAAGTTAATACACAGTTGGTTTGCCAGAGAAAATGTGTGGAGAAATCTTGGTTTCACTGAAGAAGCTATGAGTAGATAAATATCAAGTGTACAATAATAACATCCTTCATTGATGCTAACTTGATTAAAGAAAATTAAATGAATGTTCTATATGCATCTCTTCGCCACCATGGTTATATTTTTTGTTATTATCAAAAGCGCTATTGATGCCAAAACAAACTGCTCATTTTTGACTACCAGCGGGTATTTCGCCCTCGCACTTTGAAGCCGAAATAAGTTTGCTTCGCATTTCCATCGCAAGATAATGTCACCAGTGACCACCAATTCTAATGACTTACTAACATGTATAAAGACTACCGTAGTTTACACCAGGCAAATTATGTATTGTAGAAATATAAAAAGTCAGCCTTATCCTTTTAAGGAACAGCTTCTAGTAGAGAATATTGAAAAGGATTGCATTTCTGCAAATAGAGATCCTTGTTCTGAGGTGAATAGAACTTCCAGACGATGTCGGAATTCTGTTCAAGAAACAAGAGATAGAAAAAATCATCACCTTTTTTCGGGTGATGAGCAGACAACGATTGCTCGAGGAAAAAGGGGGTAATAAACAATAACTTAAAGGTATCAAAGTGTAAATAATTGTACTAATATTTCACACTTAGATCAAGTAAGCCAATGGGATCAAAGCCAAAGCCAAGCCGGAGGCACCGTAGTAGGCAGCACCACCTTCATAAGTGCTGATTGAAGCAGCAGTGCTTGGGCCCCAAGATTGGGAAGCAGAGGTGGAGTTGTGGTATGGGGCTTCAGAGGTTGGGGCTGGAGCTGGAGCTTCAGTGGTTGGAGCTGGAGCTGGAGCCTTGGAAGATGGAGCTGGAGCTGGAGGAGCTGGAGCTGGGGCCTTGGAAGATGGAGCTGGAGGAGCTGGGGCTGGGGCAGATGAAGCAGCAGGAGCAGCAGAAGTTGGGCAGACAGAGACGGTTTCGGTCTTGGTTTCAACAGACTTGACAGTAGTGGTTTCGGTAACAGTGACGGTAACTGGAGCAACAGAAGATGGGGCTGGAGGAGCTGGAGCTGGAGCCTTGGAAGATGGAGCTGGGGCTGGAGGAGCTGGAGCTGGGGCCTTGGAAGATGGAGCTGGAGCTGGGACAGTAACAGTGGAACCACCTTCAGTCTTAGTAACGTAGATTTCTTCAGTAGAAGTGATGTCAGCAGCAGAAGATGGAGCTGGTGGAGCTGGAGCTGGAGCCTTGGAAGATGGGGCTGGAGGAGCTGGAGCTGGAGCAGATGAAGAAGCTGGAGCTACAGAGGATGGAGCTGGAGCTGGAGCTGGAGCAGACGAAGATGGAGCTGGAGCTGGAGCAGTGCTGCTTGGAGCGGTGCTGCTGGAGGTTTCAGTTTCAGTGACTGGGCACACAGTGGTGTAGATGGATTCAGTCTCATTGATGGTGACGGTAGTAACCTTAGTAGTCCATTGTTCAGAAGAGGAAGCTGGAGCCTTGGATTCCTTGGATTCAGTTTCGGATTCTGGACAGTAGGTGCTGTAGATAGTAGATTCCTTTTCAACAGTGGTCCAAGCAGCAGAGTCGGATTCTGGGCAGTAAGTTGAAGTGAGGGTAGCTACTGATTCAACAGTGGCAGTGTTGGCGTAAGCGTAAGTACCGTTGGTTGGGACGGCGGTAGCGACGGCTGCAACAGCAGCGAGGGAGACTAATGAGGTTCTGACCATTTTAAAATTTAACGAAAGTAGAGAGTTGGGCTTGTAACTGAAGAACTAAAAAAAGACTACAGAATTGGGATATAACTGCTCTATATATATACCTGGATGTCGAACCACCTGAATAGATGATGAAATAATGCCGAGCCGACCGTGGGTAGAGCTGAACTCACAATATGCCGTGTTTATCAGTAGTGCATATGTGACACTAAACTGTACTATGGCTTGAGAGATCTCGAGAAAGTAGTGTCGATGGAAAAAATGCTCAAAAGGTAAACAAAACTCGCAGCATATTTTATTGTTTATTATGAGACGATCGAAATATGATGCTATGCGACACGGTCTCGACAATAGGGGCAGAAGCCGTCATCTGAATAGAACAAAAAACACACCAAAAAGGTACACGGTCGCGATAGGCTTAGGTGTATGGGTATCCCCATTGAGGAGAAGAACAAACTTAGTTTCAGTTTACTAACAAATTTAGCAACAAGTTGACTTGCTACTTGAGCTTTTGGAATAGCTTGGTGAAACTCTAATAGAATCATGTAACACTCTAATTGGCTCGGGCCACTCGTGGTGTTTGGTTATTTTATTCGTCAAAACCCGTTTTGACGCGGTATGCGTAAATCGGGTAATCGTTTAAACAGCAGTATCGATTTAGACGACAAAACTGGGGTAATCAGAAAAAAAGAAAAAACCAGAATTTTTGGACAACCCACTAGGTCTGCATGCAATAACTATTGTTCATAATAGCATTGGCAAACTAGCGGCATGAAATTTGGATCTTCAATGCTTATTGTCTGGGCAACTAGAGTTGGGTCAATAGGATTGCTAAGGTCCCACATATGATTGTTGTAAACACGCACTAAAAATGACGTGGGTGAGAAGCTTCCAACATCTAGTCGTCAAGCGTACCCGGTAAATGTTTAATGTAGATATCACTGTGGTTGCAAACTTATGTTATATCATCGTAAGAGTTGACCGTTCCAGTGATGATAGGATGACGATGTACGTAATTTTAACATCAAGCACAACGTTTACTCCTATTATTTGTATTTACTAATTATGGCTCTTTTATCGTTAGTTTTTGCAAGAAATTTGCTAAACATTCAAAAAACTTGGTTTTTCGATACAGTCAAGAAATTAAATTGCGATATCTTCTTTTTATCATCAGGAACCCTTGTCTCTAACACAGCCCATATACTTTAACACCTTTCTTTATATTATTATGATTCCTTGTCTTGAACACAGCCAAGAGACTTTATCACGGTATCTTCTTTTCATCATCTCTATCACAGATGGAGCATTGCCTGATTAGGACGTTTCTACAATGTTTTCGGAAAAGTTGACGCACGTAGAACACGGTACTAGACACGACATGTCAATACCCCCTGTCCCAACGGCCGGTGGTATGGACCCTGTGCACATTGCAGAACAACATCTATACTAATGCGGCCTGGAGCATGTTGCAAGACATCGCCTGGGAAATGCACATCTCTCGTACTCGGCTTTCACGAGCCATCTTTTGACATGCTGCTATTCAGCCTATCCCATGTTACATAATCCATCAAAAATAATGTTTTTTTGGCAACGCACGCATTTTTGCAGCTAGTTTCGGGTAACTATTCCTATTGTTCAAGCTTGAAGTTCGGGTTAATGCACCTTAAGCGTAGTCTATTGTGAATGTATTTGACATATTTAAAAATAGTGGTGTGGTTTCGTTTAGCCGCAGCCAAAAATTGGATTGATTTGATGTGAAGGATAGGGCCATATTTGGACAGTGATGATGATCACAAGAGATTGCTATTACGAATCTGGATCGCATAAATTCTTGCCAATTACAGCCGGCTACATTTGTATGAAATATTACAACATAAATTGAAAGCCAGAAATTGGTGATTATAGAAGAATGGATAAAAGCCGGAAATAGTGCAAGACGGTAGTCAAAATGGATGTACAGAAAAAGACAAAACGGGCCTCATTGGAACAAGAACGGACCAGAAACGGTACCGAACACATGGAAAAGAACTGAACTGAAAGTTTCACGCTATGAAATTAAAGCAAGTAGGCCAATGGGATCAAGACGAAAGCAGCTAAGGAACCAACTTTGGCAGCACCGTTATTGTAAGTGTTAATAGATACTGGAGCAACGGATGCACTTGGCTTGGTGGTAACGGTGGTAGGAGCACTTGGCTTGGTGGTCTTGGTGGTAGCGGCAGGAGCAGGAGCAGGAGCTTTAGTACCGGTACCAGGCAAGGTAGATTCGGCTGCGACGGTGGTATGCTGAGTGGTGTAGGTAGTTCCTGACTTGGTAACGACTTCAGTGACAGTGACTGGGTGAGTAGCAGCAGGAGCAGGAGCAGTTCCAGCAGGAGCCGGACCAGGTGCAAGAGAAGTTCCGGCAGGTGCAGGAGCAGGTGCAGGAGCGGTTCCGGCCGGAGCAGGTGCAGGAGCAGTACCAGTAGGAGCAGCAGAAACTGGACAGTAGGTAGTGTAGATGGTGGTCTCGCCATTAACGATAGCAGTGGTAAGACCAGCAGTAGCAGGAACGGTCTTTTCAGAACACTTGTTGTCAGAACAAGAAGTAATGGTAATGACAGTGGTGTGAGCAACGGTAGCGACAGCAGCAGCAGTGGCTGGAGCAGCAGTGGCTGAGGTGACAGGTGCGTAGGTGGTGTAAATGGTGGTCTTGCCATTGAGAGTAGCAGTGGTGACACCAGCAGTAGCAGGAACGGTCTTTTCAGTACACTTGTTGTCAGAACAAGAAGTGATGGTAATGACGGTGGTGTCAACCTTAGTAGCAGTGGAGGTTTGGTGTCCGGATGCGGCTGCAGATGAGGCTGCAGGAGTGACCAGGGAACCGGAACCACTTGCAGTGCTTGAAGTTGGAACCGAATCGACAACTTCAAAGTTGTTGGCGGAGGTACCAACGACAGGCTTACCGTCAATCTTCTTCAATGATTCAATAAAGTCAGATTCTTCATCTCTGCTGACCAAATATGATTTACCCAACAATCTCTTTCTGATGGCAGAAGTGGAGTTAGCAGCTGGAGTCTTTTCCGATTCGACTTGGAAGAGTGGGATACTTGGCAGTCTATACAAAGAGGCAGCTGGAATGTCAATGGTTCTACCGGCACTTCCGATATCATTGAAAAATTTAGTACCATCGACAGTAGCGTAGTAGAAGATTGTTTCGTAGTCCTCTGGTGATGAGTATCTAAAAGACACTGGCAAGCTTTGGTCAATTGTGAATGGACAGACACCGGTGTCTAAGTCGACGGTTGCAACAGTGACACCACCAACACGACAATCAACGTTTGCAGCGTAGACCGAGGATATTAAAGAAGCAGCAGCAGCAGTGAATGAAATCAATTTAACCATAGTAGCGAATGTGTTTCTCTGATTAGTTATTTGCTGATTCCTTCAAAGCCAAGGGAACACCCTACCTATTAAATACTACGACTTGACTCGTTGAAAGGAGATGAGATTTGGTCGCAAAAGGTAGCGGCAGGACAGCTTATGCACGTCGCGCAAAGTAGAGTCAAATATCACAACGCTCGGCCGAAATCGCTGCGGTTGGTGCTACAGTAGCACTTAAAATTTTGCGGTCATATGTGTATAGGCAGAAAATACTACATAAATTGTATAATTTAAATTTGACTGCATAAAAAATAAAAAGAATACATAATTTAAGTGTCTCGTTGGGAAGATCTCGCCAAATTAGGCTCGGTCGATATGGGAAAATGCACTAGAAAAAAAATGGAAACCGAAACTTGTGAAATTAGATTCAAAATGGGGCTGGCTGACTGTCTATTTTTAAATGATACCTTACCACGAGGCAGGAGTCAATACATGAAACAGATTGCCTACTCAACCATGAGTAATTCCTCCGAACACTTTCAATACACTACAATCTCATGTTGCGTTGCTGAGAAGGACCTGCTTTATTGCTCAAACGTGCACAACCTATTTTCCGCTCTTCTATCTGCGCGGTAAACTTAAGTTTTAGAAGTGCGATTTCTTCAATCGATCGCAGCATTTTCAAACTTACATATATTCGTATAGTAAGCTGTTAGTAATTGGTAGTCTTATCAGCTAGAGCCGTGATAAAATAATCGCACCGGGTATTAGCTCTTTGACTCTATAATTGACATTCAAGAAAATTCTAAGCCACTCCTCGGGTATGATAACTTTGATGAGCAAACCAACACATTTAAGGTTTTCTTCTATTAGATAAGCCTCCACATGTCATGCATCATCAAAAATTTAGTATTCTCTTTCCGCAATATTGTAGATGAAACAGAGATATTCGAGAGCATCGATATGGACCATAAGAAGCGCGCACGTCACCAGTCAATTATTTTAGTGATGCTTTCTTTACTCCTTGGATATGTTGAAAATATCGTGCTGAAATAATAAGGCACGCTGACGCCTACTAAATTTATTTTGGGCACTGCTGCGCATCAGCATATGTGGTACATCGCCGTTACAACCTCGCAGAGACTTATTCTATAAGCCGAACAATTTGAGCGAATGATTCCCCAAGCTTACAGTCTACATACGAACCACGGGTTCTTATCCCCTTTGCATAATTTGAATAGCTTGGCGAATTATTTTTAGACACATGCACCATGCACATTGGATATGCACGAAATTGCAACCTCCCCAACGCAAATCTAGAAGATCATTTCGAAGAAGCTCCTCTCCAAACAAAGCCATATAGAAAGTTTCATCATCCGAGAAAAGTCTGTAACAATACCAATATAGATTATTTAATGAAATGCCTCGCAAGGCCAGAATAGACGTTTCTAATTAATATCTTGCGAGTCTTGGCAATCCCCCCACTTCAGTGGCTTAAATAAAATTTCATTCCTCACTTCTTTTAGTTTAGCTTCGAACCTTTCACTCACAAAACAGATTTCCGGGTTGTGTTGCTGAGATAATAAGAAATAGCGCGCAGAACAAATTTACAAAGATGCGAATACTCCGTTACGGATTGTAACATTCCGATTAATTTATGCGAGATTGTCTGTAGATCGCGACGACGTAATGAAGTATTATTAGAAAATACATACCAATCAGGTACATTGAATATTGAGGTTTACTGTTAGCTATCGGCCTACTACTGCAGTAGTGCTGTGCAGACTTTAGGGGTACCGTATTAGTCGAGATAAACACAATCTTACTACACTACGCGCGAATTATACAACATGTGTTAGCAAACCGCACTGATTAGTTCTGAACACCGAAGAAAAGTTTAAATACGAATAAAAAATAATATGCAAGCAAGTTTCTCAGCTTAGTTTATAACTTCCTCAATAATTCACCCCTACGTTCACAATGTTTACTAAATAACTATAGCCCTGTAGCTTATTCAACATTTGCAAAATAGCTTGCTGAGTAATTCAATCAACTATGATTGGGGTTGAAGGGAGCCAGCAAGGTTGCACCAAGATGTTTGGTCACCAGCACCCACCTAGAGTTTTGATTGATGTCTGAACCTGAATAAAACCACAACTCTGGTTGAATACTCCTTCAATTGTAGTTATGACGCGTTTTACTTGGCATGTGCACGGAAGGCGAGATTAAACTGTTGAGCCCCTAGTTTTAAATTCCGCCTGAGGTATAGCTCAACGCGGATTAAAAATTTCACGGATTTACTTGATAATTGCGATTTGTTGACTTTCCAGAGGGCTACGGCGATTCTAGGGTTCGAATTAATCATAGTAGCACTTCTTCAGAGTTCCCGCTCCAAACGCCGGATTGGAAAACGTTGACCAGATCTAAAAAATTTGAGGTGCATAATACATATTATGTTATGAGCACAAACACGCAGTTTTGAAAGATAACCAGAACTCACCTGATGTACTCAATAGGTGCCAAATTAGTCGAGAAAAAAGGTAGCACAGTAATTAGTCACATTAGTTAAACTACAAAGTGCCATTTATAACAGATCGAATGATAATTCATCTAAGCCATTACCTGAGATGACATCGTGTTATCTTATTGAGCCAATTTGCTGGTGATTCCGCATCAAAGGAAATCATTACTTAATGCAGCATCTGTAAATTAAAATAAACTATACAAAATTACCTTAAACATCAAGAGAACGATCATTTTAGGACACTATTATTTTCTACAGTAGACACTAAGAGGAAGATTTAGGCGATCTGCTCCGATTGTTAAAAAATAATACGTTTAATCCTGCACGGCCGCGCGTGAGCCATGCGTTTTGACGTGGTAGTAGATTACGGAGCACAGATGCAAAATTCCCCAAGTCACTACGAGCTGGTATGGAAGGAGCTGGACAATTGCTCTGGTGACTGGTATACATGTTCGTATAATCGCTACACTGGCGTACATGTTTGTATATATTGATATTGCTACACTTGTGGGCCATTCCCTATCTATCCATGTTTATGTGGATGCAGTGTATGGAAGGCAGGGACTCTAATTGCTGAAAAAATTTACTGCAGCAATGTCCAGATTAGGCCGGAACCATAATTGAACGATAACTAAAATGGAACTAAAATGGCCAGTTTAGCAAGCAAACACGAATCGGAGATAGATCGTAAATGGTATGGTGGGTGAGGAAGAAGGTTAATCAAGGGTTGAAATTGGCCAACTTTTTGCCGTCTTTTTGGGTTTCGTCGATTGCCCAGTCATCTACGCCAGCCCAATCGACCTGGATCTGTCTCAATTGAGACATATCGGTGTTTTTCAAGAACTGAGACTTTTCTTTAGACCATTGTGTCTGGACATCGTCGAAAGCCTTATTCCATACTTTATCGTAGACCTTTTTAATCTTTGCTTCTTCCTTTTGTCTGATTTCCTCAAGAGCCATCCATTCCATATGCTTCAAATCATCACTCGAGGGTTCGTAGATGTGCCAAATAACATAGTGTGGCAACCCTATGACGGAGTAACCCATTCTCTTGCTTAGTTTACCAAAAGCTTCGGTTTCGGCATGTTTCTCAAACGAGAAGGCGGGGAAATGTGACCCCGTACGGAAAACCTTGGCTTTGGTAAGGATAGACACACCTCCGATTCCGTCCAACTCCATTTCCACTTCAGGATCTCCGTATGGGTCTCTCAAGTATGCCAAGTGGGGTCTCCAGGTTTGATATTCAACGTACCCTTCTACGATACACGCATCTTCACCCAAAGTTTCAGCCAATTGAAGGCCTCCATCGGATTCCTGCCACGAGTTAAGATCATACGGTTGCTGGTTTCCCAACCAATCTGGCAAAGGTCTCCACACGTTGGGCACAATAACATCTTTGTCGTGGTGCATCAAGTCTTCTAAAATGGTTGGAGGAACCGTTTCCACATCAGCGTCTCTCCAATACACAAAAGAGTGGTATGGCTTCAAAGCTACTGTCCATAACCAATTTCTGGCCCGTGCCATCAATTTTCTACGAGGCCCTTGAGCTGCAAAACCGTGTCTATCGGAAAAACCTTGGCCAATGACCTGGCCAAAATCCTTTTCGAAAATCTCAATTTCTCCAAATCTCATGTTGGGGTTGGGATCGTTTTGAATTTCATTCAAATGTTTCTTGAGTGTTCCCATAGTGTCATCCGAAGAGTCAGACACCAAAAACGCCAAGTCTATCAAAGGATGAGGGTATGTCAAGTTTTTCATGTGGCTGAAGAACATTGGCAAATGGGCAGCTGCGTCTCTCAAAGGCACACAGAACAACACACGTTCGTCACGTTGCCATCCGTTTGCACTTCCGGTGGATTCCGCCAAGTCAAAGTATTGTACGCTAGGTATAGCAGTGAAATCAGGTGTGTAGAGGGCATTGAAAGCCGGAGAGAGAAACGACCGTATAGCACCTAGAATTATGACTAGTAATACAAATCCTGATATGATCTTGGCTTTGACCGACGCAGCGGCCTTGAGCAGGTATTTGAACGTCTTTTCTTGTTTTTGGTTACCATGAGCTGGCTCGTATTCGTAGGGGGTCATTTGGATGGAATGCGCCATAGTCTGCGAAAAGTTGCTGATTTGATCCAATAACAAATCAGGAACAAAATTAGTATGGGGCTCACACCAAAGTTATGGTGTTATTGATGATATATAGCGACTTGAAGTTGTAGATATCTCGTCGAATCAATCAAATACGAATATGCTGTGGATTATTCGGCGAAAAGGTATCTGGTTTCAGATACAGCGGCAGCTTAGCGGTAGTGGGTGTACTGCAATGAACTAGTTGCCCTAATCAACCTTGTTTATAGCTACTGGCACTAATCGTATGGCTAGAGTATTGAATCAAACAAACGATTCGAAAATTTGAGGAGCGGGTCACGTGGGAAGTGATAGGTGTTTTGACGGGAGGTGACGCAGGGGAGTGCTGGCAGTGAAACAATAGGAGCCGCCGGCAGTTAAACGACGGGAGCAGTCAAGTTGCAGACGAATTCGACCGAGGTATGTCGAGCTCAGGCAATAAGCAATATGCATAAATTACCCAATTATCTGAAGTATAATTATATACGCACGTGAGATGGATCATGCTAAACGAAGACCGTTCGGAGAAAAGTGGTCGAAACAGCGGTCGTACACTTTAGTAATGGTGGGTGTGGTACTGAGTACAGTGTATTGTAAGCGCAGTGCTGATTATATAGATTTACAAAAGTATCGGGTGACATTGGACCGTCACTAGCCAGTTCTATGGCCGTCCTGCCAAGCTATCGTGGTAGGCTGCAAAACCGTCGCACTAGTTTTCTACTCATTTTATCCATTGGTGTATGTATGGTAAAAATACATGAATCTCTGATTAGAACACCTAGACAGCCAGTTGATATACACACGTGGAGATAGATGCAAAAGCATTAATAATTAGTTTGGTGCAAGTTCCATCAGCTGCTGCTTTATAACTTTATAACTTTATATTGATTATTTTAGTCTTTCTCCTGATCAGCTGTCGTGAAAGAGATCTAATTTTTGTCAGCTCTTCATTTTTCAACTGCATCGAAATTTAAGTTCGACCGTCTTTTACCTCAATTAATTTAAAACAAGTACTTGGAAAAGTTGGGCCGTCGCCAAAATTTCCTTAATCAACATGAAAATACTGTATGGCTTCATACCTGTGAATCCCACAGGTTCAGAATTAATCACTGGCTCGTCTTACATTATTGGAGCAAATTAATTTTTTTCGCAGCCATTCCATAATGATATCTATGTAATGGCTTAACTAGCCATATGAACTCTCGGAACTGCTCCATTCAAGACCGTTCATCGACCTAGACTCTCAATGGTATGCTCTTTCATCCTTATCTACTATACGGTTCATATATCAATTCTCCTAAACTGGAGACGAATGCTTTATTAGAGTATAACAACTATATTAACTATAATGACTAATATTAGAGTCATCTATACTGGCTGGTACCTTCAGTAGTCAATAGCTGTAGTATAATTATTTGGGTTTACTTTATTTGGTTCATAATGTATAGTTAGTTGGTATTACCCCTGCTCATTAGTATTATGACTACCGATTCGTTGTTTAATAGCTGGGATAGTATTTAATTGGTATTTATTTAGGGCCGCTATCTGGTGATTAGAAATGCAAAATGAATAGTAATGTTACATCACAGATACAACAGAGGTACCATCCTGGAACCTTGTCCTAAATACCCTGTTAGCATTGGTGAACATTCCCTCTTTCAACGACACCACAATAAACTGCGAGCCCTTAAATCTTGTCTTGATCAAATGGCCAATATTCTGGGTATGGGACAAGTCCAAAGCTGCGTCCACCTCGTCCAAAATATACATTGGCGCAGGTTTGAACTGAAGCAATGCCATGATCAACGACAACGCAATCAACGACCGCTGGCCTCCTGACAACTCAACCAAACTTTCCTTCCACACCTCCCCGAGCTTGACTTTGACTTCTAATCCGTGGGTTACATCCATCATGTTGACTGGAACCAACTTGGCAAAAGATCCTGGCAATAAGTCGCTGAAAATCTGGCCAAAGTCCACCGACACTTTTTGGTACGTGCTATTAAGGGTATCTCTTTTGTAGCCATTCAATTTGTCGATGGTGTTGACAATCTTGGTCTTGTCCTTTTCAATGGTTTTGACCATGGTTTTTAACGACGCTTCTTTCTTCTCTACATTGTCGATCATGCTCATGATATTGACATTGACTTTTCTCTTCATACTCTGGAACTTTTCTTCGAGAATTGACAATTGGCCGTAGCACTCGTCCAAGTTGATGTTAGGATACTGCTGGATGAGATTATCCAAGATTTTGGCGTCGGTGACCCAACTGTGGTTTCCTATGATCTCATCCAAACCGGCCTTCAACTTTTTGGTTATGCCACTAGACTTTTCGAGCTCGTGGTGGAGTTTTTGGGCCTCCAACTTGTGCTGGTTTAACGACTCGTTTTTCACCTTGAGAATGCGTACGAGCTCATTAATTTCGTCGTCCAAGCCTAGCAAATTGGCCTTTTCTTCATCCAATTCCACCTTGACGAGCGCAAGACTCTCAGCCAACTCGTCGATCCGGAGACTCGATTCTTGGCCTTTCTTTTCAAGCTCACCTCGCATAGAATTGTTGTTGATAAGCGACTCCTTTAAATTGGCGAGCTCGGTCTTTTCTTGTTCATTTTCTATTTGCATGGCTTGAAACTTGTCAGTCTGTGCTTCGAGCTTGCCCAGTTTCATCGACAATTCTTTCTTTAGCTGGGCGATTTCGTGCTTCAAATCATTCAATTTCGATCCTTTGTTCTGACTGAATTCCTTGATATCCTTTTCGATCTTGCTGATTTCAGTCTGGTAGGTTTGGCACTGCTGCAGATGGTGTTGTATTTCTTTGGTTAAATTGGCAATTTCAGTTTCATTGGCTTCGTTTTGTTTCAAAATCACTGCTGAAGGGTTGCTTTCCAACTTCTTTTCCAAAAGGGAAAGTTCGTACTTGCGCAAATTGATATCATTTTGCAACGATTTGGTGCCATTGGCAACACTTTCCATTCTCCCCAACTCTTGTCTAACTTGATGTAATTTGTTATTGATTTCTCCAAGCTTTTTGCTTACAGTATTGAATTTCTGGATTTTGATCAAGATGGAAGAGTCGTTTTTACGTGAGCCTCCAGAAAGGTTTCCTTCTGGGTCATAGATATCACCTTCTAAGGTAATGGAACGGGATCTGATTTTGGGATCAAACGTGATTGTTTTGGCAGTTTGGGGATCTTGGCATATAAAGGTGGTTCCAAAGATATATTCCATGGCTTTGATCAACTCCGATTCGAAATCAATCAAGTTTATGGCCAAATCCACCTTGTTGGGAGTCAATTTCTTTGCATATTGAAGGACTTGAGGATCCACCGATCGAGCACTGATTTTGTCAAGGGGAATGATGGTGACTCTTCGCTTCAACTGGCCCCTTTCCAACAACTGGGACGCCACTTCTGAACTGTCGACAATCACATTATACAATCTATTACCAGCACAAATCTGAAGGGCCAAGGCCTTGTCGTTTGATGTCTCTGGCAAGTTGAATAGCTGTGCTGCTATACCACGAACATGGCTATCATCAAAAGACGGCGACGGTCTTGAATAATTGAACCCGATATTTCCTATTCCTCTTTCCATATAGTTGAGATCTGACGTCAAACGACTAGACTGGCTGGCCAAATCTGCTTCTTGGCTGCGTAACTGTGCGATTGAATCGGGATCAAATCCTTTCAGACTTAGCTCGGTTTCCATCGCACTTACGTCACTACGATAACGGGCTACATCTTTGAGTAAACCTTCGTTTTCAGCCCTGGCCTTTTCTAATTTGATCTGGTCGTTGGAAATTTGCTGCTTCAAGTGTGAGATCTTGAGTTCGGACGTTTTGATGTAGTTCTGACTGCTATTCAACTTTTCATTAACCTCGTTGAGCTGTGCTGAGTACCCAGTGCTAATATTACCGGTCAGCGAAACACCAGTAGACAAGGTAGAAAGAAGTTCTTCTTTACGGTTGAACTCGTCTTTGAGGTCGCTAAGCTCTTGGTTGGCAGAGTTGAAGGTACTTTCCAACTTTTGGTACTCGTCCAGGTTTTTCTTCAAGGTTTTTTCGATTTGCAGAATTTGCAGCTCAATCTGGTCCTTTTTCTGCTGCTCATCTCGCAAGTTTTCCAAAACTATATCCTTGGACGTACTAAGTCTGGTTATTTCGTTGGTAAGTTGAGACTCACGGTGCTCCAATTCCTTTAGTTTTCCGTCATTATGAAGCTCGGCCTCTCGCTGGAGCTTGACCTGGTTCAAATCATCTTGCAAGTTTTGGATCTCGGCCCCTAACTTGTCATTTTCAGTATTCAAAAAACCGAGCCGTGTTTCGTGCTGATTGAGAGAATTGGTATGGTCTGTAAAATTACGTGACAACTTGAGATAATCATGCGCAGCCACTATACTACCCAACTTTTCCAAGTCGATCTGGGTCTGCTGGAACTCCAAGAAGTTACGTTTTTCGTTACGGAGTTTCTCCAACTTGGGCTCAATTTCTTCGGCCAATAAGTTTCTGATTTCACTAAGCTTGGCTTCCTTTTTGGCCATGGTCTTTTGTGCCTTATCTTTACGCTCTTCAAACGTTCTTGTTCCTGCTGCTTCTTCTATCAAGGACAAAATCTCGGCTGGTTTCATGTTAAGCACCTTGGTGATCTTTCCCTGCATAATCAAGAAGTTGGGGTTGTTAATATTGAGCTGTACCGACTGAAACAAGTTCAACACTGTCTGCTGCTGGGCCTTGTGACCGTTGATTAAGTACTTGGAGCTTCCTCCCAATATGATCTGCCGGGTCACTGAAATGGTGGAACAGTTTTCAAATCCGATGGGAGACTTGGAAATTTCGTTGTTGTTGAATACAATGGTTACACTGGCCTTTGTGACACCAGCCTGGCCTCTTTTGTAGATCAAGTCCTGAAGATTCGACGCACGCACGGTCGACATGGAAGCTATACCTAGCACGAAACAGATGGCATCGAGAATGTTGGATTTTCCTGAACCATTGAGTCCGGTGATGGCATTGAACTGGTGGTCCCACCCAGAAATGACTGTACGGGTGGCATACGACTTGAAACCGTCGATGATGAGCTCTTCTACCTTCATGATGAATTATTAAATTTGGTGAAATTAAAATTGGTGAACTGATAGAAGTAGTGGTTGGCTGATGGGGTAATTAGGTGCGGTGTTTGTTAGCGGTCGAGTGGATCAGTAGTAAAATGACCAATATAATATGTTCAAGTATGATAGGGTACTATTGGTACTCTGTAGTGATTAGCACGGGTAATCAGAGTATACTATGTGTTGCCGGGTTGGTATTGGTGGACCGATGAGACTAATTAATACTTCAAAGTGCTATGGAGATAAAGCCTTGAAGAAGTTAGTCCTTTCTTTTTATGGTCTTTCTTTTCCAGTCTTTGACCACCTTTCGTGTTTATTTAGAATGTGATCCAAACAGTAATCTGTCGATAATCGGTCTAGGTTTTGCTTTCCACTTACTATTTGATCTATCTGGTGGTTCGGGCTATGACGGTTGTGTCCTTCACTAGATCAGTCTGTTCCTCAATTGGCTCTCTCCACTGTCACTGTTTACTTCTCAGCTTTATTTATTTGTGATTTATTTTATTTATTTTGCGCGTTCGATTTTAACTCAAAAATGACGTAAATTTCAGCTCATCTGCTCTGCTCATCATCTTCTCCTGGCTCCACCCCACAGCACGCACAGGATAGAGTTGTCTATTGCTATCGTGATACCTTCAGCTATTGACTAGCATGATGCACCCATATAATCATCGACTAGTGCGGTTGGTACGATACAAGTCTACAAATAAGTCCAAGTTCATTCCTGACGAACTCAGACAACGCCACAAACAGTTTTACAAACCCGATATTGCCACCACTGACCCCTCCAGCAACCACGGGATCCTCAAAAACCTCCTAAAAAGTACGGGCAAAAACTACAACAGAACCAAGGGCAACTACTATGACCCGGCCAACGCCAGCTTGAACTTATCGCTCAATAATGCTGTATTGTACGATAAGATCGCTAAAGACACCAAGGACAGGACCATCAAACGGTTTGAAAATCCGTGCCAAACATGGCGCCAGCGCCTCCACAAGGCCACTGGTCTCAAGATAGACGATTCTTCACTTGCGCGCATCAAAAACGAGATTCACGATGCTATTAGCAATGCCAGCATCTCGGCAGATGTGGTCAACGACTCGACCAATATTGGAGACTTGGTTACTTTGTACGACGACAACGTCAACCTCTATCTTGTGGTGGAGATCCCACAACTGTTGGGCTCTTCCTCATACACGTTTGTCAATAACGAAGGTGAGGTTTTCTATGCGCAGCGCTCGGCCATAAAAGTGCGATTGCCGGGCGTGGTTCCCGCGCAGTACCATTCTGTTCTCAGCACATTCGTCCAGTTGGAGCAGAAGTACATGAACGTGGCACCTATAGGAGTGCCTAACGATAAGCTTACGAGGTCGATAGAGAGTATGCCAAAAGAAAAAAAGAACATTGAAGACAACACTAAGGATAGTATGATTGAAGACCATAAAGACACTATAGGTATTAGTGACGACTTTTTAGCAGCCCACGCACTGGCCCAGTTTCTCACAAACTCTTCTGTCAACACATATATGGTACCGACCGAAGCGCGCGCGATCTATTCCAGCGCATTGACGGAGGTATCGATCCGCACATTTAACCAGCTTTCGAGTGTAAATGCAAAGCTCGAGGTGTTGCACCGTGGGCTCCAGTATGATCACAACGGCGACCTCATCAACACTCCGAGAACAGTATCAATATTTGAGATTCTTTACCGGTTGGAGCACCTTGACAGCGAGCTCAATGAGCCAGCGGCAAGTGCGCGCCTCGGCCAGCTGCTTGTCGCCCCGTACGACTTTGAGTCGCACCAGTACCCTATTTCTACGTTCTTGTCGTTGATCATTTCTCTCCGTAAACAGGCGCGTTTGTGGAATATCGACAAACACAACAAAAGCTTCCCGCCCACCAGTGTGACAGTTTTACCCATTAAAAACGTCGAGCTTATCCATAAGGTGGTAAGCCACTTGAAGTTCAAGAAGGGTGACGTTGAGTTTGCCAACTATTTTGCTAGCCTAACCACCGACAAATACTTGCCATTGCCCCGCTACTATGACGAAATCGTGCGTATGTTCAAAGACTACATTATTGGCAATTTTACCAGCGACCCGGTATTGGAAACACTTTTGGTTTCGATCATTCGATTGATCGATTCCAAAATGGACCGTCCTGCATCTACATACTCGTACGAGTACTCCAAAGCGCGCGCATACGATATATTAACGTGCCTAGACTCTTCCACCAGGTTGGTCAACCCCAGTCGTTGGTCGAACTCGCTCAAGATTTCAGACAACCACAGCGTGATGACACGGCTCAGTTCCGAATACTACGACTTGGTGGATTCAGTAGACCCCACAGAAATGCGTGCGCTAGACGATTTTGCCAGCTCTGATCCGTTGCACTCCATTAGACAAAAATTCAGCGCTCCGGTGTACTGTATCGACTCTGCGTCAGCGCACGAGATCGACGACGGAATTTCGATCCACCGCGAGGCCGAAAAATACGTAATTTGCACCCATATCGCAGACCCGGGCTCGTATATCATGCCGTCTTCCACCATCAGTGCCATTGCTTTTGGCAAGGGAAGAACTACGTACTTACCTGAAGGACCCTCAATGATGCTTCCAAAGGTTATGGCCGACCTCTCGGGTTTGGGTGTAGACGGGAAAGAAACCCGCACGTTTGTTGTGCAGTACAAACTCGACAGGGCCATTGTAGACCACTATATAGAAGCCTTTATAAAAGGCGAAAACCAAGTGAGTCCTGAGTTGATGGACGCTATCCAGAGCCAGATTACTTCTTCCGTCGAAATCAAAGCCGGTTTGGTCTCCAACTTTCCCCACGGCTACACATACGATAAAGTGGACGGCCTTTTGCGAGACAAGGCCAAAATTGAGGCCTTCAAAAACCAAAAGTCCAGTGATCCCCATTTCGACAACCTATTTAGGCTCTACAGTATCTCCACTATCTTAAACCGCATGCGGATTGTTGTCGGACAAGGAACCCAGTTTCTGACGAGCCGGTCGTCGCTCACGGTCTCGGAGACTGCGGCCGCGCAAAACTCGTCCCAGCTTAATCGTATCGAAAATGGCTACGAAATGGCCCTCGCAAATACCAACCAGACTATCCGTATCGTGTCCGACTCGGCCCAGAGCGCAGACTCGCGGTCGCAGCTCCTTGTATCGGAGTTTATGATCATGGCTAACCACTGCAGTGCCACGTTTGCGCGCGACAACGCCATAAATATTATTTACCGTTCGCAGGAAATGGCGTTGGCTGATCTGGTGAGAAAAAGCATTAATGAAATCGTCGCTGCGAGTGTGCACAATAAACAGCGCATTTCTGAAGAAGACTTGAGCAAGATTTTGTCAGTTCTCACCAGTGCCAAGACCCACGACAAGCCCAAGCGGCACCAGTCATTGGGAGTCAGCTGCTACACCAATGTGACGTCTCCATTACGTAGATACACCGATATTCTTAACCACTGGAGCTTCCATCAGTACATGTTGAAAAAGGGTGGAGCTTCCAGCCTGTTCAACATTTCCAAGTCCAACTTACAGTACATAGGAAACCACCTTCAGAACACCGAGCTAATCAACAATCAGATTCAGCGGTTTTCTCTAAAGTTTTGGGAGGGAATGTTTTTTGTGGAGTACTTGAAATTACTCCAAAATGGCCAAATGAGACCTGCGGACCAAATCAAGTTCCGGGTCTTGATCAAAACCAATCCAAAAATGGGCAGCTTTGTTTCGGTAGACTTGCTTGGGTTTAATAATTTACGAACCAAGTTGGAAATTAATTCCAAGCTCATGAAGGACTTCAGTGAGGGTGCTATTAAAGTGGGCCAGATTGTGGAATCAGATAAAATTAGGATTTCTCGTGTTGATTTTATAGAGGATGAGTTGGTATTGGAGTATAATTAGTCTTTCACAGAATGGTAAAAAGACTACAAGTCTACTAAGATTAGTAGTATTAGATTAGCAGAGTGACTAGTCCAAATGTCAAGTATCAAGTACTAGCACCACTAACTTGATGTGTGATGATGTAAATAGTGTAAATAGAAATCAGTCTGTTACCAATATGGTTCAGAATATTCAAGGCTTACTGTGTATGTATCTCTCTGCAAGCACTAGTACCAGTGGACCTTCAGAATCCTTCGCATTGATCAATGGTTATCTGATGATATTTGTATTACTTTAATCGATTGATTGATTAACTTTTTGGATTGATTAATTGACCATATTTATATTGATGTAATATATTAAGTGCATTGAACCAGTGGATATCGAAGCTTTTTTTGCACCCAAACGAAAAATAATATTGACGAAAAAGTCTAACCATTTGCGGCGATACAGAGCGAAAATATCGTATCAGTTGCAGCAACGAACAATAAAAACAAACTACCAATTAATCATTAAGTGAAGGTCCCGTGAGCGCGAAACAAATATTCACCATGCGTGTCTATAACGTTTTATAATCCATATAATTAGTCTATAAATACAAATACCAGGTGCACAGCACCAACAGTTCCAATTATGCCCACTTGCCAATTAAGGCCATCGCCGCGCCTCCAATGCACATCAATGTAAACGCCTGGAAGGTTTTGCGCGTACCGTCTGGCCCTTTGAACTCGGACGAAAAGAAAAAGTCGTACGCCATTAACTCCACCAAACTATTATAGATCAACACACCACCACACAAGGCATCAAAGACTCCGGTGGTGAGCAATGCCGTACGCGACCCTGGTGGGTATGTCTGCCTAATACCAATCCCAATGGCAATGGCTACTGGCGTGGTGAGACTGTATGCGAGCGACAAACACCAAGGAATGTACTCTTTGCCTTGAGGCCATGGAGTGGTTGCAAAGCGCGTGCCAAGGCCCAAACCTTCGAGCATCTGATGAAATGCAATGGCAATGTAGAGTGTCTTAAACTCGTCTCCCGCAATAGCTAGCGATAGCCCTACAAACACTGAGTGAAACACTATTCCGAACTCGAGAAACAAACTGTTCATCATTTGCTGGTATACGTTTTCTTGGGTCGAGCTATTGGTGCCCTGCACGGATATTTCTGATGTAACGAGATCCTCTTTTATGTCTTTCTTCACATCCCTGGTGGTATCAGTCTTGAGTGCGTCGTCCTTTGCATCCTTGTTCTCTCTCTTTTCGATTCTTCTATGTGCCATAAGATCAAGAAAAAAAATTAAATAGACTCCCATCAACGCGATTCCTTCTGTCCATGGGTAATCGGCCATCACGCTTCCCAAACATGGGTCGGTAAGGGCCTTGTGTGCTTCGGCAAGTAGATGGATGAACCCGGTGGCTACGATGACTCCAGTTCCAACATACTTGGTGATGAAAAATATCCAGCCTGGAAGTTTGATCCATGGGCTTCTTAATGCTACCAATGGAAAAAAAGACCCCACCGCAGAAACTGCAAAAAGAACAAACACTGCAGATATACGTGCTCCAAAGTACTCTCCATTATACGTGTTGCCGGTCCCACATGTATCTTCTCTAGTGTGTAAGATAGCATTCATCGTGTACCCAAAATTTCCAAAGATGAGCCAAGAAATCGTTGTATATTTATATAATTATCGGAATTTCTTGGTATCCAAGCTTTTTCGCAGACTATTAATAACCTGCAAGGTCAATCTACATACACTTGCAGTCCGGGGTCGTGAGTACGGGATATGACATACTCAGTCGTGTGCTGTACCGTAACGCAGGAGTACTATTGTATGTCGTAATGCAAAAGTGTGTTACGTTCGTAGAGCATAGATCATACCCCAGTTCTCTCGCTACCAAGTTAGCACACGGAATAAATCGGGTGCGCAGCCGCACCACCGGAGATTTTATGTCACGTGACCATGGACTAAAAACACCAAACATCGTAGATGTCAATAAACACGGCAATGAGCTCCGTGATCCAGCACAGCTCGTCGATAAATAACTCGTTTATATCGACCACCGACCACCTACCGTGCGACGTGATCAGATCGGTCTGGCTAGTCCAAACATGTAATATATCTATCCACAAGGCGAGGTTTCGCCTCAATCAGTTGCTCGTAGGGCTTCAACACAACCAACCTGCCAGTCGTGAACTCAAATATAACGTCACCAAAGAAATTATGGAGCTTAAAGAGCATATACAAAAACTACGTATGGAATCCATCACTGAATCGAAGGCACTAAAAAACCAATTAATCACTCACAAGTATTTTCTCGGACAAGAGCTTGACCAGTTGAAACATATAACCGACCACCAAAAGTCCAACCACCTCTCAGATTTTTCAGACCTGCACGATGATGATTTACGAAAACAGTTGGAGAAATATTATCGAGAAAATCCGTTGGTGTCGCAGCGCGAAGCCAAGGAGGAACAAGAAGAGTTTGCGCGGATTCAGAAAGAAACCAAGAAATCGACCAAGCATGTAGGGAAGAAGAAAAAGAGTCAATCTGGATTAAAGCTTGTATTCAAAGTACCGCATAAGCCTAATAAGGTGGAGAAGCGCGCACCCAAAAAAAAGCAGCCAAAAGTAAAAACCCCCAAGATAGAGGAGATCGCAGAGCCAGAAGAAGATACCAACCCATATTGTTTCTGTAGACAGAAGTCATTTGGAGATATGATAGCGTGCGATAACGAAGAATCGTGTCCAAATGGAGAGTGGTTTCACTACAAGTGTGTTGGGCTTCTTAACCGGGTGGAAGCACTCAAGTACACGACTGGAGCCAACAAGTGGTTTTGTTCCGATCACTGTCGCCAGGCAGTTGAAAGTGGTGGCGTGAAAAAGGAGAAGAAGAAGAAAAAGAGAAAGAGCAGGTGGTGAGGCTTATGTAATATTATACAGCAACAACTCAAAGAAGTTGACAACGGTAATTCTTGTAGCATTAGTAATATAAGAGTGGTGGTCATTTATACTGCCGGACCATGAATAGGCACCAAGATTAGTTCACACGCTAGTCGACTAATACATATCACTCGAGTTTACCCCACCTGTTAAGACTTGGTTCGTCTACTTTCGAGCCGAGCAGACTCGCGCATTGCAGCCACTGGGGGCAAAAAAGGAATCAAGATTTTTGCAGCATTTTTGCGTGTATAAATATATAATGTAATTTCCCTGCAGAATATTAATTATTCTAGTAGATTTTCTTTCGATACCATCATATCATACCAAGTATTTAATTAAAAAGGATAGAGAAATGAACTTACTGCTTTGAAAAAGATATCAAGGTAGCAGATTCAATAGGATCACCCTGAAATGGTCAGATGTATGAATGCACAAAGAGTATCGCTAAGTTTACAATTAGGAACTCATCAATAATAAGCTACTGAGCAGTACTTGTTATAAGAATGAAAGAATAGATAAGATACAATAGATATAATTGAGGTGGTACAATTGAAGATTGATGAATTATTCATTACTATATGTACTCTATGGACAATCAATCTACACGGTCAAGAGCTCCAACATACCTGAGATCTCATTGGCATCCCTACTCTTGCGGATTTCCACATTGATCTTTTTCAACAAGTTGCTGAAACACTCCTCCAACACCACACTCTTGTCAATCAACGAGCCGTACATCTCCAATATCACACCGATGTAGTCACAGTACAAGTTGATGGAACGCACATCATCCAAGTTCTTAGTAAACCAGTGCAAGATGGGCAACAATGAGATCTCGTCACGGCCATAGATGGAAATTCTGATTTTGCCTCGCTTCTTCAACTCGTGCAACACCGTCACTGTGTGCTCTTTGGAAACACCCGGGCTGAAAGCACTGTCCAATGCCTCGGCCCATCTGAACCCGTTCAAATGCTTTTCAAACTGCTTCAACTTCTTATTGTGGACGGCGGTCGAGATACTTCTGTGCTCTTCCTCTCCGCTGTAATCACGGCCTCTCATCATACGGCTGTACGCATTGGACTTTTCTTGCTTGATGCCCTGGACCACCTTGGGCTCGGTTTTACGGGTCCGAACCGTCAACAATCCTGACGTTAATCCGGTCACGAAATGCTTGTGGTTATTGGAACTAGGCGAAACTCCACAGCTCAACACTCCTCCACTGCCGAATTTCCACCCAAACTTGACGTCCCAGTTGGATGTAGTGTAGTCAAAGATCTTGACATGTCCGTCCAAAGATCCAACCAACAAACCTTTGTCTCCAGTATCGTGCAAGGTGGTGGCGGTTTTGGTGAAGTTGTTCAACTCGTGGATTTGCGATCCCCGAGCCATATCCCAGATTTTTACCTGAGGGCCTCCAGCACTCACCAATGTAGTGGGTGATATGGCCAAAACGTCTTCTACGGGATTGCCTTGGTTGAAGCTCGACACCAAATGCTGGCCGCCGGTCAATGACTGTCTGGTATCAAACAACCGGACTTTTCCATCGTAACATCCGGTAGCTACCAAGTTAGGGTTGCCTGGTACAAAAGTCAAGCTCCTTATGTAATCACCATGGTATGAATCGTTGAACTCAAGAATGGGTCCTTTGGTGGTTTGAGAAATGTCGTATAAACGCACGATTCTGTCGTCGGATCCGGTCACCAACTGGTTTCCAATGGATGCGTGGAACTTGGCTACATGTGTAGAATGACTACTTGGGTTTAAACTCACCAAAAGGTTTCTTGGCTGGTAACTGTCAAAAATCGACACGAGTCCGCTGGCATCACTGGCCACCAACAATTTTCCGTCATACCTATACTCTCCCGAGTAAACTGTGTCCTTGAACCGTGAAAATGTCTTGATCACTTGTCTGGTTTTGGAGGAAAATACCTGGATTCTGGTGGATGAGGTCACGGCAAAGTCATTTGGTGAAACAGGATTGAAATGAATCTTGGTTATGGGGTGGTTCTCTTTCACGAGCTGTGGATTGACATATTGTCTCCAGTATCTTTGTTCAGGAGTCGTCTGCGAAGGCAACGTAGCACTTCTGACCTGACTAACTCTCTGTCTAGACGATGACATTGTTGGTTTGGCTTGTTCTTTAAGGTTAGAGCATTGAAAAATTATGCGATGAGATGTCACATCACGTGACGCGCCTGTTCCATTCAGCCCTACAAATAAGACATCTACCACGATCACCTTTGAACCAGTTTAGACAGGAACCTAGTATTCCGTCCCTACATGTCTACCCGTTGAAGAATGGATAACGAATTGAAAACATAGATTATACATATTTAGCATAATTGTAGATATTACGAAAAAAGTGAGAAAAATACCAATGTGTGCAAACTAGTTAAAGCATCCTTGTACATTGGAAAGCTTAAGTTAATGGCTAATACCGTTAATGTTTTTGCAATACACTCAAATCGTGATTCTTAAACGATGGTACATAAAAATGGAATGTATCCGTGAGAGGTCATTTGACCCCAGTTGTCCTTGTTAGCGGATTGAGATTTGTTGGTAGAATTTGAAGTGCTTTGAGCGGCCATTGTGATTGAAAATGTTTGATAATGATAAAGCAGTTGAACATACGAGAGATTTGCTATTTATATATTGCTTATATAGCTATCCAACATTATCGGTGTGGCATGTCTGATGCAACCGCATTTCCTAATTGGGCCGGGTCTATGTCAATATGTGAATCAACTGCGACTTCACCCAGAAATTGGTTTGTACAGTACAAGTCTACACATATATATCTCTAATTGCTACCTACCATTCTGGATATGATATCCAGACATAATGGCGATACTGTGTTCAATTGTAATATTACCTAGACTAGACTCATTGATTAACATCACTTTGAATACGATCCTTCTAAGTGATGTCATCAAAAGCAAAGGTATCTCAATAAAGTAGTAAAAGCTTTCACATCCGCTACATTTAGCACAAATATGCCATACCTTCGAATCAAGTGATAGTGCATTAGAGATAAATACTTCATGTAGTTTTCCACATCACAAAATATTATTTAGGGCTCAAAACCATTTTTTTATCACTTTAAAAATTTCACCTTTCGTATAGACACCAACTTTTTCTTGTAAACACTAATTAAACGCTTAAACTCTACCACCTCTTTGGCGCATCAACTACTTCTCTACGATATTTTTAGTACTTCTTCAATTAACTACTTAACCTAATGAAACACTATTGCGAACTAATTTAGTTCAAGTCCTTCTTTAAAGTACCCAAGAAAGCGTGCTTTTCAGCAGGAGTTTGGAATCTACCCTTACCGAACTTAGAAGCAGTGTCGATCCACTTCAAGTTGACCTTTTCTAAGGCTCTTCTAGAGGTGTCAACGTATAAGGACTTTCTTAAAGTAACAACTCTCTTTCTGACACCTGGAATGGAACCCTTCAACAAGACGAAATCGTTGTTGACGAGACCGTATCTGACGAAACCACCCAATGGGTTGACGGTCTTCTTAGTTCTGTCGAATTCAGTAGCACCGTTAGATTCATCAGCGCCGGAACCAACTCTGTAAACCTTGTGGTTGATAGAGGTTCTGTGGTGGTAACCGTTTTGACCGGCTCTGGCAACAGTCCATTGGACATTGGCTGGGTGCCAAGCACCAATACAAGCAACCTTTCTCAAACCTCTGTGGGTCTTTCTTGGCAACTTCTTGGTACCCCATCTGTGGGTAACACCTTCGAAACCGTGACCCTTGGTGACAGCAACGACATCGATCATTTCGTTTTGTTCGAAAACGGAGTCAACAGAGACAGTCTTTTCAAAGTGTTCTCTGGCCCAGTCAACCTTGTCGGAGACGGAACCACCGTTGACTTGGATTTCAGCTAAGTGAGCCTTCTTTTGGGCCAATGGGGTCTTCTTGACTTGGGTGTGAGCTAAAACTCTAACGACAGAAGCGTACTTCTTAATTCTGGCGAGTTCTCTTTCAATTTGAGCACCATCTTGAGCGTACTTGGCAGAGTACTTGGTGAAAGCCTTTTTCTTGGACTTGTACCAGTTCTTGTAGAATCTTCTTCTGATTTCTTCAGACAAGTGTTCGGCCCAAACGGTGGTCAAGGATCTTAAACCTCTTGGGGTTTCAACGTAACCAACAACACCAACAACAACCAATGGTGGAGTGTCAACAACGGTGGCGGCTTCAACGACTTCACGCTTGTGCATCTTGGAACCTGGACGGTCCAAGTCTCTAACGATGGTGGTCATACCAGCCTTGTAACCCAAGAAAGCGGTTAAAGCAACTGGCTTGGACTTAACATCCTTTGGGAAGGACTTAACTCTACCTCTTTGCTTGGCGGCTCTCTTTCTTGGCAAGAACCCTAAGGAACCGTGTCTTGGTGCTTCGAACTTTCTGTGAGACATCTTGTGTTATTAACAACTAAAGAACAATTTTAGAATCGGGAACTTTTCACTTTCCTTTATACGCTGCGACTGAAAAATTTTTTCTGTCGTGTGAGTGAGAAAAAAAAAGAAGAGATGCGGGCCATAATTTACGCACGCATTCTGGGGGTTACTAATGGGTGCAAAAAATAGGGCATAGCTCCTCACAAAGCTCTTGTTGGATGCTAGCTATCTATCAGAGTGGATCAAATTCTCACTGAAGTGGCGATGTGTGCTCTTTTGATAGCTAATTAATTGAAAGGCTTAGTGTCCTGTAATTATTAGTCTCGAACATTATCAGATCTAGTGTCAGGTCGAGAGATGTTAGGTCAAGTAATCTTACAGCTTGAGCGTTGGATTTAGAGCCAGTAGTGTCAAGTATAAAGAGCTAGTGCAAAATATCAACACTTGACGAGTCAACTATAGAGTTACTAGAGTCAAGTATTATCAGGGCTACTGTTGTCAAGTATTAGGAGCTTGTGTTAAGTAGTCAGTATTAAGAGCACCAGTATTAGGTATTACGAGCACTAAGTCAAAATTTTAGACTAGTGTCTAGTACAGATATTTTAAATTATAGAGCACTGGTGTCAAGTATAGATATTTTAAATTATAGAGCACTAGCATCAATATTGGCATTTATCTTAAAATATCAAGCATTAAGAAGTAGTTCTAAGTTCAGAGTGCTGATATATTTTTCAAGTATTAATAGTGTCAGTATTATTATTGCAGAAATGTATATAGAAAGTGTATAGGGCTATGATCAGGTACATTGCCAAAGAAATTGATTTAAAGAGTACGAATGAAATGAATAAAAAGTCTTTGTGGAATCAAAAAAAAAAGGAGTAAACGGATATAAACTTATAATGAAAAAGCATTAATGCTCTGTATGTGGTATGCATGGACCGGGGATTGTGTCTCCGATTTATATGAATCGTTATGTTGATCATGAAATATGGATGGAGTATGTGTAATGCAAGTTACTTTCTCTTGACATGAATAATCTTCTTCAAGGCTAAACGAGCATCTCCGGAGTCCTCGTTTGAGTTGGCTGATGAAGATTCAGATCTCAACGTAGCCTGAAAATTGTTTACCGTAGTTTTATCTTGGTAGTTATTGTTGGTGTTGCCAAGGTTCATCAAGTCTGTCATATTTACTGATCCTTGTTGGCTGTTGTTATGAAGATCGTGGTCGTGATCCTGATCTTGACCCTGATTTTGGACATGTTCTTGATTCTGCTCTTGGTGTGGTTCTGAGTTATCGTCGAATCTAAAGTCGCCAGCTTGTGAACCAGATCCCTCTGAGGTCGCACCGCCATTCATAAAGAACTCTTGGTTCATAAAGAAATGCTGGTTGTTGAGGATCTTTTTCACTTGCGGCGAATTCATATTCATCATCGAGTACATCATCGAGTTAAATTGTGGCGTCAAGTTGAATGCCATATTGGCATTTGGGGTGAAACCAGTCGACGAATAAAGATAGTTTTCATCGTACTTTGGAGTTTGTGGCATAGCCGAGGAGGCAGATTGACCTGCATTTTCACAGATAGACTGTAAAGACGAATTGAATCCAAGAGTGGAAGAGACCCCAGTTATGTCGGAATTGTGTCTTCTCAATACACCTGGTCCAGCAGAAGCAGCTTTGGACTCTATTTCAGAGTTCGAATCGGCAGAAACCGATAACAGATGATTATGCAGCGATTCTATTCCTATAACCGAATTAGAATGAGTCAACTTCGGGCGTACATTATCAATAGCAACTGTCTTGTGCTCGATAAGCGACTTGGTTCTCTTTGCTTTAGTCTTTTTGACTGGCTCAGGTAAAGGTTTGGTCAAGGGCGACAACTCTTCAACACTCTTAACAGTACTAGCTGGAGCTGAATTGAAAAAGTCGCTTGAAAACACTGCCTTACCCAGATCATCAATAGTCAACTTCAACAGGTAGTTTGAGTTTGGAGAGTTCTGGCCTGATTTAGATACTGGAGAAGGCTGCTTCGGTTGTTCCTGAGATGGTTTGCGTGATTTAGAAGTTGACGACTTGCGACGTTCCGGAATTGGCACTTGAGCATCGAGATTGCGTCCTGCTTGTTGCTGAAACTGGTTCTGGACATTCTCGAAATAGGTTTCTTTCTTGTTAGAAACTAAAGATACAGGAGGCAACAAGTTTGCGTTTGGCGATACAATTCCATCAGTAGACTGTGGAGTAGGCGTACTGGCCGTAATGGTGAAAGACGGATTGCCATTGCTTTTTCTTCTCTGCTGATCACTTTTGGATGGAGTTGGAAAAACGTTGGCTCCCACTTTACCATTTGTTTCAAACTGAGGTGTCGTCAAGTAGTTAGAAAACTGACCCTTAACTGCTGAAGATGGTGGTGTATTATAATAAGGCATGGCTTCATTATTTTGAAGGTTGAACAAGGCTGGACTTTGCATCATGTCATGGCCCATATTATCCTGAGTTATCATGGAGATATTGTCAGCAGCTTTAGAGTTTATCTGATAAGGAGTGAATGTCGAGCCGTTGATTGCAGCCGACAAAGGAGTCATCATGACGTTATCCACCGGGTTGTTCAAAAGAGTCGATTTTGCTGAGGGTGGCGCTGATCCCACCGTCTTGGCCTTTTTGGCAACGTTTGGAGAATTAGTGGAAGAGTTGCTTTGGGACGACTTTCTCTTCTTCTTGTTGTTCTGCTTGACATTTCCTATTCTCATCAACGGAGTGAAGAAATCAGGAGCGCCTCGTTTAACTATCTGGTTGGAGTTTGACTCAGCAGTAGGACTACTACTGAGAGGAGAAGTGTTGACGCTAATGTTCATTGTAGATGTAATCTTAGAAGATAAGGAAGTTGCCTTTGGCGGTCTGCCTCTTTTCTTTTTGACTTGGGGCGTGCTGGTGACACTCGACGATTTCACAGAGGCTGTGGAAGTTGGAGAAGCAAAGTTCTGGACCAGATTCGGTTCATTGAACACTGGGCTCGTATTAAGCTGGTTGTAAGGCATGGTCATTTCGGCAGGTTGTTGGTACAAACGTTGGTTTTGGTTTTGGTTCTGGTATTGTTGGTTGGTTTGTTGTTGTTGTTGCTGCTGTTGAAATTGTTGAAGCTGCTGTGTGTTTATTGGTTGGTAAATTTGTGGTTGATATTGATTGGGCAACCAATTTGAGTACTGGTCTTGCAGCATTACCAGGGAGTTATGGGGAGGACCGCTGAAAGAACTGGGCGAGTTGACGTGACCGGCAACAGCTAAATCCATGGAAAATGTTAATATAAGATAAGTAGACGGCTCACGATGTGAAGTTCGTCAAACACTCGAGAATAGAGTAGTAGTAGCTATGTAAATCCAGTTTACGGCGGTTGGTGATATGATCCAACTAAAGTAATAGTTCTAAGGAAGTTAAGTAGTCGTTGTAGCAGAAAAAAAGTGCTTGAATTTGGTTGTAAAAATGGAAATTTTGGTTGTAAAAAGTAATTTTGGTCGATGGCGATGAAGACAAAATCGGTGGATAACTGGCTGACGAAAGTCGAAATCGATGTTTTGATTCGGGTCTTGCGAAGTCGATGGTAGCCAGGTCTTGATTGATTCCTGGGGTGCAAGTAGTGAAGAAAATGAAATATCAAACGTTATATCTTAATCGAGGTATATTTTACGTGTTTTATGAGAACTCGCGAATGCCAGCAGTAATATAGATTTTCGCTCGATTTTGTAATCACTCTATTATACTACCCAATCCGAAATACTATTAGTGATCGTCTAATGCGAAAAGTTGCCTTGGGTATATGTCTATATGTATATGTATATATATAAAATGTACTCAATATGCGAAGAACAATGTGACGCTGGCACTGAAATCGGTTATATGTGGTTTGAGTCAAGAACTGAATGTTATGGAGCAAAAGCAATGCCCGATTTCTTAAGTTGTTAGACTTATTGTTTAAGGCAGGAGTGGGATGTTATGCTTTTTTTTTTTTTTAATTTTTTTTTTTATAATTTGACATTGCTTGGAAGAGGTAAAAAATGGTTACACTTTATAACTGGCGCATACTAAGTATTCGAATCTAACATCTATCGAGTGAGTAAGAGCACCAAAACTCAATTTACCCTCTTCTCATCCTAGAACATTTCAAGAAGACATCAGGTGGATGATCGGAGATCCGTCTACCCCGTCTTATCACATTGATGTCTTGCTGGTTAGAATACACATGGGCATGCACGTTAAAATTATTTTTCAATTAATCATGCTCTCCCCGAGGTCTGAATAAACTCCTATGTGCTCAGCGCAAAAAGCCCAATGTCTCCGTTTAAGGGATGAAATCTCCACTGTGACAAATAATAGACTCAGATCGTTGGCGGGAAAAAATAAAAAAAGTTGGTGCCGTAGCTTAAACGCGTGCGAAGAAAGCGCTCAGTTAAGGCTTTAAATCAAGGTCTCGGGAATATTCCTATCGTAAATTAAGATGTTGCCTCAACCAGTTTCCGGTTTCACTACATAAACCTGTGGTTGTTTGGTCATCTCTGGTCACTTCGCTCCTGACAAATGCGTCGCACTTCTAAGCAACCAGTTTCTGCAAATACTCGGTCGTCATCGTCGTCTCCGCCCAGGATCTAAAAACAGACAAGCCTGGAAAATATGACACAAACGCGTGTTATTTGCACGCAACCTATATAACCCAATCGGGACAAATTATTTTGTATAACTGAAGATCTGGTGTTCTGGTGAAGCACCTCCGCACAGCAAAAGGATTTGTTAGGTATTTCCAAACCCTCACGTTACATGGAGGCTGTTCTCTCACAATTGATAAACTCTAAATGCTCATAAAAAATAACCATAGGGGTAGGGGGTTATCGAGGAAGGATTTCGAAGGGAAATCGTTGAAGATTGCCGGACTCTATTCCGCCAGTTTGATCTGTCAAACGGTTGTACATTCCTTCGCAACTTGACTGATCTCCAACCGATGTTTTGATGATACTACTACCGTAACCACCTGGGCGTGATTTGTTATTCAAACCATGTATTACAACATATCTTAACTCCGCCACACATGGTGTCGCACCATAATATCTGGGATAGAGCAAGAACAAAGAGCCATGTTTCGAACAAAGCATTTTATATTTATTGTTCGAACTACGAGGTATCGGCAGACTGCGATAAATAAAATTTACGTAACAAGGCCAACGAATCGGCTGCCTACAACATCGAAGGACGCATCACTCGACTCGGCAAAGCCAACTCACAACATTGAAGTGAGACATTTCTAAGATTGCTATAGCATAGATGTTTAGAAGTGAAAAATTCTAGTGTTATTGTTATCTTTATTGTACTGCGAACTTTGTGAGATCTGTAGAATTGCGAGCATAAATTATATTACTTGTATTGGAAATATAGACCAAATGGCAAGACTTGCTTCCAACACATTTAATAAGGTTCGATCTTCATATATTTGGTCTGGCCTCACCTAAAGCGGAATTGGGTTTAATTAATCAAAACCATTTGATTTTAATTCTGTTGATGTAAATTAATCTACTTGGAATTGTAACATTGCGAGAGATAAAGCAAATCTCATGAGCTAAATTGTGTGCATAAAAAATTAAATCATCGAGAGTGCAGACGTTATCGCAGGGATGTTTCATGATATGAAAAAACAAATAGAGGCGTCGATATATGTATGAAATGTCTTCTGACTGTTTCTTACCAACCGATCATCAGTGAAACGTTCGAAACGCCAGAAAAGGGCGAGAGAAGATTCTTTCAATTCGCCTATTTCACCAAGCGTGGGTTGCGTACGCAACCAGTTAGTTGGGTGTTTATCAGGCACAAAGTCACATGTCTCCGATGAACAAAATGCGATTGGCAACGGAATCCGGAGGGGTAATTTCCACGCTTAGCAAGGTTGAGGCCTCAAAGCTAATAGTGGCATATTAATCAAGCCACTAGTTCCAAACTATTGTCGTTAGACCAAGGAATATTTAAGAGGTATTACAGATAACTTTGTGATTCAAGGGTTCTGGCTGCGTAAATTTTTAGGTCAAATTTCAACTCTCTCGTATTGAGCCGCATCGCACGTTGAATTATTCGTATTAGAGTTTGACAACCCGTTTATTAAGTGGTTTCAACCGAGATGAAATTATAAAAGCCTGGAAACCGTTGCATCCTCTCAAGCGAACATGTGCGGATATTCAAAATGGAAGACTTTTTACAGTTTCGCAAATAAACCCTCATACAATTAACTTTTTTGTGGAACCAAGCTTCTAGAACTAACAAATACAGCTAAAATGGTATACTTCCTTGGCGCTAGTTTATTCTGTGCATATTCTAGTTGGCCAATACGAATGAGTCTTGAGTTGAATACTGCGTATTGTATTATAATGCGGCTGGCTAGTACTTTGTGATCTACACAGGATGAAAAATCCAGAGATCGGATGCTCCAACAATAATGTTTCAGAGAAAAATGTGGAATAGCCATCGAGCATATAGCTAGACACCAAACAACGCCCAATTTTTTTAGCCAGCTGCAAAGAAACCGAATTGGTAATGAAATGGAACCCTCAGAAAATGAACCCTGGAGATTGTGAAATTTGCAGAATTTTCGGAAGACGCCTGAGCAGAATACTTGACCGAAAAATACGGATCTGATTAGTTTGTGTCATTCTTCACTCTACTAGTGTATTTAGCTTCTTCTTTACATTAGCGAACAAGCATTGGCGAGAAGTTGACTCTTTACCAATTGACTTGTCAATCTATCAAGTCTTACCATTAGCTTCTTTTACCATAAGTTTCATCTTGTATTAGCTTCTTCTGCAATAAGTTTCCTCCAACATCAACTTCTACTACTTAATTTCTTCTAATTCTTATACGTCTCCCGCTAACTTGCTCGCACCGTTCAGCTCGTGCCCTCCTGTGTTTTTGCAGCTTTATCCGCAGTGCGAACTTTATTGACGCTCGTTCCTCGTTCCTCTGTTATCGTTTAGATCATTCCTCGCGTTCAGCACTTTTCTTGTCGGGCTGTGAATCAATGACGTTTGCATGTATTATACGATCGTTTAGTGGTTGATGTGGTCGTTCAGTAATGAGACTGCTTAATGCGACCACTCAATGCGATTACTTAAGGTAATCATATTTCTCACCATAAATCAGGTTGTCGTTTATTCTTATACGCGACTATTTGGCTGAGAAAAAATTAATTGATTCAGCAGTAATTGTTTTACCATGTCTAAACTCAATCCCAAAACACACGAACGGGAGTTTTTCGGAGCTATAGGTGCTTCGTCCATCATTGTGGTGTTGCCGGTGGTCATCACTTGTGTTGCATTCCTTGTCAACAAGGACTACTCGCTCCAGGGCATTAGCTTTGACTTGCAAAAGATTTTTCATCAGGTTCCACAGTCGGCCGGGGAATGGTACAGCGTAGCATTCGATAAGCAGGCTTGGTTGGCATACCTAGGCTGGTTCTTTGGCTTGGTGGCTCTTGATAAAGTATCGCCGGCTAAACAAATGAACGGTACCACGTTGAGAGATGGCACCCAATTGCACTACAACGTCAACGGAATCTACATTGCTGTGACGCTTTTGGCACTTTTGAGTGCCAGATTGTACCAAGGCGACTATTTTGTGCCTGAACTCCAATTCATCTACGACAACCAATTGCAATTGTCGTTGGTAACCATCATTTTTTCGTTTTTGTTGTCAGTAAACGTGTACGTGTGCTCGTTTATTCCTCTTACCAAGCCTAATGGTAGTGGTACTAACGAGAGAATCTTGGCTGCGGGTGGCAATACTGGTAATGTGGTTTACGATTTTTTCATTGGACGTGAATTGAATCCGAGAATTGGTTCGTGGGATATCAAAATGTTTTGTGAATTGAAGCCAGGAATGTTGCTCTGGTTAATTATAAACTTGTCGTGTCTTCACAACCAATACCATTCCCTCGGAAGAATCACCGACTCGTTACTTTTGGTCAACATTGTGCAGGGATACTACATCTGGGATGGTGTCTTGAATGAAGAAGGTCTTTTGTCCATGATGGATATCACTACTGATGGGTTTGGCTACATGTTGGCATTTGGAGATTTGGCTTGGGTTCCTTGGACATACACTATCCAGGCCAGATACTTGGCACTTCCTGAAAACACCTTGGATCTTGGCTACTTGAGAAGTGCCATCATTCTCGGCATTCAATTGGTGGGATTCTACATCTTTTTCTCAGCCAACTCGCAAAAATCCAAGTTCAAACAGGGCAAGTTGGATCATTTGAATTTGAAGTCCATCAAAACCAAAACTGGGTCCAAGTTGTTGTGCGATGGCTGGTGGGGTGTATCTCAACACATCAATTATTTGGGAGATTGGTTTGTGGGATTGTCGTGGTGTTTATTGACGGGATTCCAAACGCCTTTGACTTATTTCTATGCCATTTACTTTGCCATTTTGTTGCTCCACAGACAAACCAGAGACGAGGCAAAATGCAGAAACAAGTATGGAAAGGACTGGGACGAGTTTACCAAGAGGGTTCCTTATAAGATTATACCGTATGTGTACTAATTTGGCGAGCGATAGCGAGTGAAGTTACCGAGAGAAATTATAAAATAAGAATTGGCAAATATTCAGTATCGCCGTTCAGTTGCTGGGAGATTAGAGCACTGCCAGTATTCCAGCGTGCTAGGACGAACGGATAAAAAATAGTTGTAATGGCTTTACAGTAGTTTATGTACCCAATTAAATAGTTTTAACTGGCCCGTTATCCAGAAAAGTGTATCTATTTGAGTTAATGAAACATGATCATGCATGGAAATGACAAGACCACTGCAGGCGATGTAGAGATCGTTGGAAATATAGCGTAACCACAATGTTAAAAGCTTTATCTATTCCATTCTCTTCACTCATGTACGACTGTTCAATTAATAAAAAAGTTTCTAGAGACTATTTCTCAAAAAAGATGTAAATTTTAGGAAAATAGCCAATACTATATCTCTTCTTAAGCCGGTTTGTACGTAGACGATTCTATGAATCGAGAATCATTAAACTGTTGAAATGTTCTAATTTAGATATTGAATTATTCACTATTTATTAAATATCAATGACCAACAATATAGCTGAGCACAGCTGAATACTTGAAGCGATTACTCGTTCTTCTTCTCAAAGTCAACCTGCTTTTCAAACGCATGGTAACTGATTTCCAAGGCTCCAATCCAGCTCAAAGCCACATACAAAATTGAAAGTAATAAAAATGACACCAAGAGGCACAGGAAAATGCCCGGGGTGAAAAATTGGTACTTGACAAACAAACTAGCGTGTTTGGTGCTCTTTGATTCCAGTTGCACAGGAACATTGGAGGCCTTTGGAGACTCGTACGCGGTGACGTAGCCGTCGCCTTCCTGGGCAATGAACGACTCGGCAGCTCTGAAGTCTTGCTCCAATTCTTCCACGGCCTTGAGGTACTCATCCTCCGAATCAGCCTGTTTCTTTTGGTGGTGCTTTGAGTACTTATCGCCGATGTACTCCTTTATTTCGTCCAACTTACCGGCTTTGTGGAACGATGGTTTGCCCTGAACAATCACGTCGGAAGCTGTCAAAAACTCGTCGATGGTGTGGGTGTCGTGGTCTTCGATATCAACCACAACCACAGACCCTCTAATGTTTTTCGAGACCTCGTTTTGCTTCAAGTACTCAACCTCACATGATGCTCCATACGACAAGTCCATGTGCTTGGGCTTGGAATAGTGGACATGCTTGATAAACGAGCCCTGTTGAGGGGTTGCGGCACTCTCGAGGTTCTTGACTCGATAAATAGTGACAATTCCTCCTTCCTGACACACATTTTCCGTGTATGCTTCCAAGGCATGGGCGACGACCGACGACTCTTCGATGTATTCGAACAGTCCCAAGCTCTGGGAAGAGAAAAAGGCACCAGTATCGGCAAAACCATGGACTCCGAGCGCAAGAGCAGCTCCGGATACAATGCTAGATAGCTTCATACTGATTGATGATTACTTGATGATAACTATTAGATTAGCGGACGGTGTTGAGATTGGTGAGCTGTGCAGGAAAACCATCCGCAGGAACAAAGTTATTTGCAGGACACGGTATTACGGTATACGAAACACTATAGTTTTATTAGATTTAAGATGGCTGATATTCCAAAGTAAGTACGGTACGAAGGTCTATGGACGTGACTAACAATAGATCTGTGGTACAGAAGTTGGTGTTTTACACTGCCGCAATGATATTATTCCCCATTCTGACTTTTTTCATCGTCCAGTATATCACCGGCAACAATGCACTTATCAGCGGGGGAGTGTCTGCGATGATGGCCAACGTGGTGTTGATTGGCTACGTCGTATCTGCGTTCACCGAGGATACCCGTGAGCCAGAAATCGAAACCAAGAAAGACCAGTAGACCAGTAATGCCCGATGGCTTTGGTGGTAATGCCACGTGACCCTCTTTATATAGCGAATACAAATTCAATAGTACAGACTGTAGCCATGGTACATCAGCTAGCGTTGGTATCGAGTATCCCGCATAACAAGTATGTTCAGACGGTGTCGACACTACAGGCGCTCACAGGGCTAGCCAACCCACAAGAAATATCCACGTACACTTTGGTGACGAGACCCCACAACACGTTCAAGCCCAAGTTTGAGCCGGGCAAGGTCAACCAGATCGAGCAATACTATATGAAATGTACCACGATATGGTCGGACGAGGCCAGCCAGAAGTTTGACTTGGCTCTTCCACTTGTGAAAGGTGGAGAAAACGACAATGTGTTGGTAGATCGGTTGTTTAGTGGAGAGGAACTGGTGGAGCGCAACTGGACCTTACAGATTTCCGACATACCAATAGCAGGTAAAAACCAAGTCTGTTCAGCCCAGACAATATACGAGAGCACATTGGCACATACCCGAACGAGCGAGAGCGAGCCAGAAGTAAAACAAGAAGTAAAACAAGAAGTGAAACAAGAAAAAGAAGAAAAAGAAGAAAAACCACAAGAGGTTAAAGAAGAGATCAAAGATGTCGAGATGCAAGACGTGATTGACTTATCGGGAGAAAAAGAAGTAGAGATCCACGATGTGGAAGAAGAAAAGGAGGTGAAGCAGGAAAGCGACGAAAAACACGAAACTACCAACGCCCGTGAAACAACACCCATGCCACCGAAAAGAGACTCGTTCTTGCAGTTTCTCGAGGATTTGGGCTACGACGTCATCAACCAGTACTGGGTCAAAGGCGTGCGGTTTTTCCACAAAGACATTGTCATTGAAATCTTCAAGATATTCATTCGAGACGACACCGCCGAGTACAGTAACCGAGACAAAATCAAGTTGAAGTTGTTGGACGACACCAACACGGTGCAAATCAAGGCGTACATCAATATTCCCAAGTCCACCGACGTGGAGCTCATCAACCAAGGCACCAAAGACTTGTTGCGACTCCAGGAGCTCTTGAAGAACCTTTTTGTGTTGGAAACCCCCGACCGGATGTTCATGGACTCTCGTGTGCTAGCCCCTAAATAGAAGAATAGCTGACTGAATGAGCCGTATCGACTTTTAGTATACTTGGAGCAATATTTTGATTAGTACTATTAATTGTACTACCAATTGTACTACCAATTGTACCAATTCTACTAATAGCACTAATTCTACTAATTGTACTGCTTATATAAGTATACTATACTCAAGCCTGTGAAATATTTCCAGTAACTAATACATTTTCAATTTATAAAGAGTAGAGATTACCATAGTGATAGCTTCAATATCTTGTTCATTCTATTCCAATTCTAGCCTGCTCATTCTATATTTATGCTTATCCCGCACTCTTGTCTCATTCTGTCTCGACCTTTCAGTCTCAATACTCCATACTATTATGCTTTTTCCATCTAGTTAGTATTATTCTAGTACCGACATTCGAGCCTACTATTTCATCCAACTTATCTTGCTCGTCAATTACTTCCTCGCTCTTCAATCACTTCCTCCTTTTCAATTTTCCTCGCTCTTCAATTACTTCTTGGTGAACGTAAAAAACTTGTGCTTGCCCAACCGGGCGATGTCAAAGCCAGTCTCGCCCTTTTCGACGTCCACCTGCGACGGCACCTTCTCGATCTGGTCCAACAACGTATCCAAGTCGACTTGCGATGCGTGAAGGTGATCCGACGGGAGAAGCCGGAAGTGGGAGTCGTTGCTGGACTCGGGGGACACGCTGGTGGACTCTTGGTACAAGTGCTGCACGAACGTGATCTGGGCCTGGAGCGCACTCGCAAGCTTGTGGTGCTGCTCCGCAGTAAGATGCGGCTCGAGCCCCGACATCTTGAGCACTTTGGCTACGTGCGTTCGGTCAACCTCCACCTTGCGGGCCTTGTGGTCTTGGAGCAACTCACCCACCGACCACGACGGCTTGTCCAATAGTTCGCGCACCTGCTCGGGTGCTAGCACCGGCCCTACCGTACTCTGCGCGCGCGAACTCACTCGCCTGACCCCGCGCATTGCCCTTAACATTGTGTGTACTGTTGGAGTCATTTGGAGTCGCATCGCCATTTCATTCTACTTTTTCAACTCGCAACTCATCACAATAACGACGGCTGGTAATTATACAGGATGTGGTCTTAATAGTGAATCAATGATATATATCTTACTATCAATATCAAATGTTACTAAACATCAGTACATGTTACTATTCTTTCTTTACTACAATCCTCTTCACACTTTTCTATTCTCTCCTCTTCTTAGTATTCTTTCTTTACTATTCTTCCTCTACTTTTCACGCCTCAGTTCTACTTCCTATTATCCTACCTTCTTCTGGTCCAACACCACACCCTAGCACCCATCTTCTATCTATTACTTCTCACTACTCTCGCACTCGGCTCGTCATTACTTTCTATGACACTTTTATTAGACTACTCTATTTCTCTAACTTCACTCGCTATGCTCGTTCAGTTACTTACGCTCGTTCAACTTGGCCAACTCGGCCTTGCTCTTATCAAGCTTTCTTCTCTTCTTGGTCAACTCATCTTGTCTTGTCTCCTTCTTCTCAATACCGTATTGCATCTTCTTGTATAACTTACGTTGTTTGTTGGTCATCATGATCTTCTTCAACTCCTTTTCTTCTTCTTCAGCACTTCTCTTCTTGCCCTTACCCTTCTTGGCTTGCTCTTGCTTGACATCTGAAAACTTGACTCCAGCAGCTTCCGATTCCAATTCCTTTTGAGCCTTCAAATCTTCGTCTTCTTCTTCTTCTTCGTCTTCTTCGTCTTCATCTACTTCGACGTCTTCGTCTTCTTCTTCTTCTTCTTCCTCCTCCTCTTCTTCTCCTTCTACTTCTGCACGCTCAGCTTCAGGATCGTATCCTCCGGCATCTCCCCATGGCGATAAATGTGGTGGTAAAACTTCACCTGGTGCATACAGACTGACAGATAACAATTCGCTCTTGTTGATACAGTCAAAGATCCATTGTGGTTGAATATAAGTTCTGCCAGCCACCTTTTGTGCCAACTTAGGTCTGTCAACAATCTGGTGGGTGATGTTACCCAAATCCAAGTTCTTGTATGCTTGTGGCTGGTTGACCTTCAAGTCATCCAAAGCCACTTCACTAACAATCGATCCTCCACAGGCCAACACACACAATTCCAAGATATCCAAAGGAACTTCACGACCAACGTAAAAGACAAACTTGGAAAATAAGGTGGAGGTTGGCGACGAAAACTTGGATGGCTGTTGCAACAAGTCTCCGGTGGTTTTGTTGGTAGAGGTGAACTCATCCAATTCGACGTCCTCGACGTTTTCTTCAGCATCTTCAGCTTCTTCAGTCTGGGCATCTGCTTCGATGGCCTTGGAGATTTCGGCTCCCGACAAGTGCTTTCCTTCCAAGCCATTGTCTTGAGCTTCGGTCTTTTGACTAGGCAACAACGCATTCACACCTTGTTCCTTGGATTGCAACACGTACGACGACAATCCACCGATACCCTTGAGCTTTTCAATGTCAATGGTGGGTGGGTATATCAAGCCAGAATCGTTGTATAATCTGAACAAAACAAAGTTCAAAAGAGTAGAGTAGAACTCCAAGAACGTCAACATGATTCTGAAATCAACGTCGCTAGGAATGTTGGTGGGGAACTTGAATGGAACCAACCATCTGACTTCTTCTCCCTTTATGGTGGCCTGGTAGTATACACCCTTGATGGAAACAAATACCTTCTTGAGTAATCTTTCTTTGGTAACGTAAGCCAACCATTGGTTGCACAACTTTTCTGCTTCTTTGGTGACTCTATGACTGACCTTATCGGTGGCTGGCATATTGGCAAAAAGGAACAACATGTTCAAAGGATCATCGATATCTCTCAATGCGTCCTGGAAAGTGGGGTATCTTTCTCTAATTATGTGTTCCAAAGTATACTTTGGACGGTTGGAGTCTAACTTCTGGGCATCACCAACAGCACCTCTACCCAAAGCTCTCTGCAACTTTCTGGCAAAGATCTTGTGCTCACGGAACTTGACCAAGACAGGTTCATGGAGCAAGTACTGTATGTCTTTGGAGTAGTAAAATGTAACTGGCGCCGTGGATCCCTTGTTGGCCTTCTTTTTGTTTCTTGGCTCTCTTGGATATATACCTTTGAAGATACAGAGCCTACGGAAGTCGGCTAATGACACCTGAAGCTTTTTGACTGCTTGGGTTCTGGTGATGAAGTTCTTGGCATTCCCGGAGGCACCTCTCTTCTTGATTTTAGCCATGTTCTATGTGGTATGAAGGAGATCTAGTATAAAAGTTTATGAGATGAGATGAGATGAAAAAAAATAGACTAGAGCGAGGGCGCGAGAAGCACGTGACGTGATGCAGATGGGCGAGCGATGAGTTCACCGAAGTGATAGGACCTATTAGTAACGTTGGTACTTGATGGTGGCAAGTGGATGTTTAAAGGAGTATAGCTAGATCGCTTACTATGTAAAATGTAGGTTTGTTCAGTGCCAATTCAAGTTCTGTTGGTGGACGAGTTCCACCACGAGCGCGATGGAGCTTGGGAGAAAAATGGTGCGGAGGCGATGGAAACGAGAACATGAAAATCTAAACGATTACATTGTATGAAGATGGAACGATGGGAAGTTGGATTGGAATTTACGGAACGATGGGATTTATGAAACGCTGGGAATTTATGGAGACAATGGGAAATAATTTCGAGAATTTTGTGTAGCTTGATATTTATGAGAATACCATACGTACTTCCGTATCGATCTGTACTTCCTGGCACGGTAGAGCATGCTCGACTATCCACTTATTGGCTGACTGCTATTGTACTTAGCGGTGAAATTATTGTAGTGATCCAAGTTTTGTAGTCCAGTTATGATTGTGATTCAGTTTTTGAGTGACGGTGCGTAGAGTATACGACGATTTCAATTATTTCGCAGCCAAAACTCCAGTGGAGAAATAATGTCTCAGGAATACTTACCAGTTCTTGAAATTAGACTCACCCGTAGCTTAGTGGTACTGTGGACTCAATGACAATGCTATCGCGTACAAAAGAACTGGTACACTGCCTTAAGGTACGTACGGCAACCAGCCTATCAGAGCCACCAAGTATGCAAGCATCCTGATCGATAGAAACAAAACACCAAGTAGGCCAGATACAGGCAAAAGAGCAAACCAACAGTATAAACAAGGTTCTAGACCAGGCCCCAGACTATCATGCCCCTATAGTCTGATGTGTAGCCACTTGAAAGTGTACCCTTGTCTCCGCGATAGTCTCTAAACGTGGGGTGGTGCGAAAATTTTAGCCGTGCACCCAAAATCAAATCATCACCACCATAGTAACGCATCAGTAACTACCTATCATGTCGTTTCAGGACGTATTGAAGCGCGGAGATGAGTTCCTCAGCGACTACCCACGGACTTCATACTTTTGGAACCTTGCGTCGCACCTCACTTGTTTGGGTATGACCCTCAACACCAAGTTGATCATGAACTTGCTCTACAAACCATACTTGCACAATGTCGACAAACTCGATGCTGCGTTGGCCAAAGCACGTAGCGAAAACAGAGGTCTTCTTACTGTTATGAACCATATGTCAGTAGTGGACGATCCGTCGTTCTACGCTGCCTTGCCCATGAGGTACCACCTTGATGTCGATACCATTCGATGGGGATTCGGCGCACACAACATTTGCTTTCTGAATATGACATTGCTGTGGTTTTTCAATCTCGGCAAGATCCTTGGCACAAAGAGATTCGGCGAAGGTCCTTTCCAAGGCTCGGTGGACGCTGCCATCCGTATCTTGAGTCCCGACGATACGTTGGATTTGGAGTTCAGCCCCGGCGTGAAAGATACGGCAAAGCCAATGTTGATCCAAGAGGTCAATATCAACCAATCGCAAGAGTTGGTGCGCAAAATCCGTCCTTCTCCCGAATCCACCAACATTCTCATGTCCAAATCGCCATTCATCCGGACCAAAACCTCGTGGTTCCATGTATTTCCTGAGGGGTTTGTGTTGCAACTACAGGAACCTCACTCCAATTCCATGCGGTACTTCAAATGGGGCGTATCACGTTTGATTATGGAAAGCACCCAGGCTCCGGTGGTGGTACCTATTTTCACTTATGGCTTTGAAAAGGTGGCTCCCGAGGAAACGGCTGCCGAGGGCATCAAAAGATGGCTTCCATCCAATATCGGCGCCGAAATCCATATTACCATTGGCGATCCCTTCTCCGATGAGAGAATAGAGATGTACAGACAGAAATGGAGACAGTTGTGTCAAACCTTAATCGACCCTGCCAACCCCACTGATTTGAGCGAAGAGTTGAAAAACGGGCCCAAAGCCCAGAACTTGAGATCCAATCTCGCAGCTGAACTCAGACAGGCAGTTTTGGATATCAGAAACACCATTCCATCGCTTCTTCCGGAGGATCCTCGGTTCAAGGACCCCAAGTATTGGAGATTATATACCGACAGCGAGGGCTTGAGTGACCCAGAGGTGAAGTTTATTGGTAAGAACTGGGCTATAAAGAGGTTGCAGAAGCATTTAAAGGAGTATAACGAGACATGTAAATAGAGGAACTAAACGAGAGAGAACTTAACCAGCGATAGCTACTGAAGTTAGCGAGTATAGAAGAATAAAACAAACTGCGAGAACGGAGCGAGCGATCGTGAGGCTATAAAACTGTATAGTAATTAGTCATCATAATTCGATCTTAGATCTTTTCTAAGAACAGGGTCGACCGAAGTTGATTTGCAGCTATAGACTGAGCATATGATCAATGCAGCAAGTAATGCTACCTTTCAGTATCATTTTTGATCTTTTGTCACTATGTAACTTTCAGTCTGATCAGTACTTACATCTCTCTAACATTAAGCGTAGATATCTCTTGGCTGCAAAGAGCAAACATGTCAATCGCCGTATATTCCAGCTTGTGCACCAAACACAATTTTGACGTATCCGGTTTGTGCATTATCGAATCAATATGCATGCATTTTATTTTTTAGACATTTGACTGCGAAATAATTCTGCGAGATTTCTGTTGATGAATACTTATTGGAGCCAGCGTTCATACGCCTATTGTTTTCCAGGACGACGATGCTATCAGCAGCGGGCCTACCTTTAGTGCTGTTTCTTTGTTAGTCTTTCAAAAAAACCAAAGTAGGGGAGGTTGTTCCAAGCTTACATGGAATTTTTTCACGTTTTTCGACCGAGAGCATCAAACCAATATAACCTATTATGTGCGTACCTATATTCAAATACCAGTGATTCGCTACCAGCTGTTCAAAGGCGAAATGAGACTGCGAGAACAGATTCTGTCAATTATTCCTTAGAAAGGACTCCACAACACTTTTATATTCAATAAATACGTTCATTCACTTATAAATATTCTTTCGAGCATTAACTAAATAAATACTAATGACATCTGTTGGTCTGGTTGATACGATTGCCGAATCCACGCAGCTGATGTCTATGAGACCAGTAAACCAAATGTAGCAGTGTAGTCTCTTTCGAGATTGTGACGAAATGGCTGTGAAAAGAGCGAAGGAGAAATTTGACTGGAAATAATTCAAGCATGAGCAAACTGAGTACCATAAGAGCTAGATTGAACAATAAGCAAAGTGCCAGGATGCCAAAAGAATAGCTCTTGTAATTGTTCGCATTAACAAACTATTCTTTAAACGGGCGATGCATACATTTGTCGTGTACAGACCTCTTAGTCGTCAATATTTGGCCCAGAAGAATGTTTATAGAGGGCAGCAAGACTAACTTCTTATTCTAAACTCTCGATGTTCTTTCCAAAACACTAGACAAACTAAATTAAAACCTGCTATCCCAAGTTTAATATAACATCACATTGGTCTAATTAATCATATTTATTCTCTAATTATTGGTCAAAAATGTCCCAGTGGTTTAGGTCTATGAATATTTGGTTCAAATATTATGTACCATAAACTAATATTACAATACATTCATTTACTATATTGACAGCTATGGAGATGGCCAGCAATCACATTCCTATAACATCAACCAGCATACCCAGCAGATTGGAGAATGAATAAAGTGTAGTTAAGTCATGCATTCAACAATGGTCAAGGTCAACCACGAACTTCAAATCAATTCGATACCCAGGTGAGCTTGCTATATTTATACTTTTCTGAACTTTTTCATTTTTATCAAACAATCGTCACAGTACCATTTTCCCTTGGGTGGGTTTTTGAAACCTATGCAAGGCAAATGGAACCACTCTCTCTTACAGTCATCACCATCACATCCCACCATTTCACCAAACGAAACTTGGTTACAGTAACAGTAAGTGGGCTCGTTGGATCCGCCGGATTTGGCAGGCTGGGTGGCCTGGAACTTGTTGTCGTTCGAGTGCCTGGCCTCGGTATCCGAGCTGTTGCCAAGTCCATTCAGCTTTCCAAACTCATCTTCCTTCTTAGGCTTGCTCTTTTTCTTGGCTGCATTGACTGCTCCTGGTCCCAATCCTGTCGTGGCAACAGCGCCGGCATTTGCCGGTGCCGATACACGGGGAATATCATCATGGCCAGCCTCTTTTCTCGGTCTTTTCTTGGTTCCATTGGCCCCAGAACCACTGTTTATACCAGTGGAGTTGGTGGTTGACGAGGGCCCAACGCTGGTCGATTTGAACGTTTCCAGCGGCGTCAGTTCACGTACTCTCTTCTTTTTGCCAGGCCCGTCTTCAGGCATATCGTCTTTGCTGGCCTTTTTAGCGGCCAAGGCCTCTCTCCTACTCTCACTTCTTTGCGACTGTAACGACCGGTCACCGCTGGAGGTGGAAGTGGCCGTCGACGAGTCCATGATCATGGCAGGGTGGTTCAAGGGCCCAATGCGAATGTATTCAGGGATCTCGTTGTTGTTGATGATGAGTTTGAAGTCATTGTTGATTCTAAACATGTGTCTGTCTAAAAGATCAGATGCTACCGACGTTACGTGCATCTTCTCTTCAAGACATGGAATGATTTCGTTTATTTTCTCTTTGATGAGATTCAAACGTTTGAACTCCAACTGTGTCTTTTTAGTTTTGGGATCGTTATTGCTGTTGTCTCCATTATCCTCATTCTTGCCATTCTCATTAGGTTTCGTAGTGTCTTCGGTTGCATTTTCTTCTGTCTTTTCTTCTGTCTTTTCTTCTTCAGCTGGCTCGTGCAAGTTATCGATGTACTTTTGGATTAGAAAATTGATTTGAGGAACGGTATTGATGCACTTGGCATCGATTTCTTTGAGGAGAGTGGAATATTTGACGAGATCCAACGGTAATGCTTCAAATGCATCACTTATATCGTTGAGTCCGGGCAACAATTCATTGATATTGGTGATGTTTTTGGCCCGCTGTTTGTACTGCTGGAACTGCTGTTGCGATTGTTGGGTCTTTAGTCTATTTATGAGTCGCTGTGACTTTTGACGCGATGGGAGGTCCAGATACGTCATGTTGATGGGTGTAGGTAGTGATTAGAGATTGGAAGATGATAAAGTGTAATGGTGGTAACCTGTAACAAGCAAACGTAAAGTGCAAAAAACAACAAAAGTTAACGAGCCATTAATGCGTATAGAGTGAACCAATCTATGAAGACGGGCGACACCGTGCGCAACACCGTGCGCAACACCGGGCACAACCACCGCGAGCATACGATCAAGACGCACCGTTAAAAGCAGCTATATATAGACATATAGAATTCCCAAACGCATATAATAAGCATAAAATAGCATGTAACCTCTGGGAAGTACGCGCAAGTTGACACTTCCGGAAAGATGTGGAAACTCACCAGCAGTGTCACTTGATTTGCAGTGTCACCTTATGTCAATCAATAACAATGTAGATTAGCCATCAATTTCCCGAGCGCCTAATTGCACAATCCTATCGGATCTTTTACCATATCTGAAAGACGTTCCGGCATCACCACGAAGATAAATTAGCACAGGTCACGTGCGCATGTATAATCTTGGTGGAGCAGTGTTGCAACGGCAGAGGGCTGGATCACGATGGTAGGCGTAATAGGACAGCAGCCTACCACGAAAGTTGTTCGCAACAATCAGCGACGTTCTTTCTTTGTTTTAAAGCTAATTTCGCCATAATATCGACATATCCGAAGGCGCCACACCAGCACGGCCCTGCTCTTGCTTAACCAAAACCCAACCTCCAAGGTCCCAATTACCACTCAAATTAACCCTAGTCTACTACAACACTATACTATAACAGTATACTATAATCGGTGTTTGACGGCAACCCAAAATATTCCGATTGAGACTGTGGCTCTCAGCTTTAACGTCCCACAATTTTGCCTTTGATATACGTGAAACTACATTTTGAATCTGACGGATGATCGTGGGAAATAAATAGACGTTGGATAATATTGTGAAGACTTGACATTATAATACACCAAATTTGCCCAGTATAAGCTTTTTACGGAGCACAAACATCCCTCAACTCGGCTGAAGCTAGTTAATGCTGCTGTCAGGTTGAAATCGAATACACCGATGGAACAGCAAAAGCCACAGTTTGATAAGTCAGGATATGGAAGTAGAGAAACTTTACATATAAACGACAACAACACACACAATTACAAAAACAAAAGCATCGATCCCATACATAATAACCAAAATCCGTTTTCAGCCCAAGGAGATCGCCCCATGTTCTCACCGCAACCAAGACCCTCCAGTCCATTGACGGGAGGATCGCCTCCCAGTAAAAAGATCCGGGGTGCCAAAAGAAGCGAAGTCGGGTCTCCAAATGGCCCTTCTTCTATGCCCGGTACGTCCGCTGGTCTCAGCTACTTTCTCCCTGAAAGACACACACCAGGACAAATCGGACAGAATCTATCATACGCGCGTACGTTTCAAACGTCCGACTCACGGAGCACGCCGTCGGCAGTAGAGGCCACCACATTTGAATCTAGCCACGAACCGGCGCCAGAGCCCGCGGTGCCCAAGCATCGAAGACATGGCAGCGAAAGCGACGAGGATGAACGCTTTTTACGGTTGGCCAGAGAAGCACTTGTGGCCACTGCCAACGGCGTGAACGCGTCGGGATCCACGTTGGTGGATCCGACGATCCAAGATCTTTTGCGCCGTTTGCAGTACGCAGCCTCGCCACACGGCAACCCCATTAAACGATCCGATAATATACGAGCGAACGCAAAAAACGGCCAGTTGATGATACAGGGCTTCTACCAGCAGTTCCCCAATCTCAGCAACGATATATTCATGGCCAACGAAAAAAACGCGGTCGAAGGCCCTGCGAAAACCAGCAACCATCCCAGCGGGTACAACGATGGGTGGAACTTTTTGATTGGCGAGCCAGTGACCCTCAAAGGTGGCGCGCCTTACAAGGAGAAAAAAGAGTACAAGGGGGCATTTGAGGAGCACGACGATGACGGCGACGAAGATGACGACGAGGAAGAAGACGACGAAGACGACGACGACGACGACGATAACGACAGCGACCACGAGGTGTCGGCGAAACGCAAAAGTAGCATCGACGATCCTAGCCGCAAGTTCTTGTGTACCAAGTGTACGATGTCGTTCCGGCGGTCGTCGGACTTGAAGCGGCACGAGAAACAGCACTTGGTCATTCCGCCCAATATCTGCGAGCTATGCGGGAAAGGGTTTGCACGTAAGGATGCGCTCAAAAGACATATGGGCACGCTCACATGTCGAAGAAACGCCGACAAGAACTTGTATGGGGACAACTTGAAGTACTTGGAAGAAAAACGCGGGGGCGCAAGGGACCTGGCCTACCGATGATAACCTGGGGTACTGGTCACCCTGAGTTATTCGCTTTGTATATTGTTTGTACATTCTTGTGTGTATTGTTAGTTATTATATTTGCAGCAGAATATTTGCAACCAAAAAGTAGTTACGTCAGGCGCACAATCACATGCGAACATTTCCCCATTACGTCAGTCGCGTGCACCGCAAAGGGTGGACACAAGGATGACTACGAAGCCTCGGTTGAGCAGCTGAAATTTCGGAGACAATCCCCGGTGACAGATGGTTGCTTCCGGCACCACGGCGGATGCAGGTAATCAAGGGACATGCGGTGGGAAGGTGTTTTTTGTAGCGAGCGGTGGCCGTGGCCGGCCTCGGTTTAAATGAAAAATTTCTTTTCGGCACCGGTACACTGCTGATATAAGAACCGATCGGCCCCCAGATAACAATGTTCAGATAAACTATTCACCCACCACCCCCACTTAACGCTATCAGACTAGTTTATCAATTACATTATACTTTATACCTTATTAGAAATGAGTGCTAGTGCAAGATTACAACAGTTGGCACAGCAATTGGCCCCTAACTTGACCAGTGCCGGTGCCCAAACCTTCAAGATCGCAGTGGTGGGCTCGGGCAATTGGGGTACCACCATTGCCAAGGTGTTGGCCGAAAACGCGGCCGAAAAACCCGACTTGTTCAAGCCGGACGTGCACATGTGGGTGCACGAAGAAAAGATTGACGGCACCAACTTGACCGAAATCATCAACACCAAGCATCAAAACGTCAAGTACTTGCCAAACATCACCTTGCCAAACAACCTTCACGCCGTTCCCGATGTAGCTGCCGCCGTCAAGGGCGCCGACCTCATTGTGTTCAACTTGCCTCACCAGTTTTTGCACAAGGTGTGTCAGAACTTGAAAGGAAACGTCAAGCCCACTGCCAGAGCCATTTCTTGTTTGAAAGGTTTGGAAGTCACCACTGAAGGCTGCAAATTATTGTCCACCTACATCACCGAGCAATTGGGAATTGAGTGCGGCGCTTTGTCAGGTGCCAACTTGGCCGGTGAAGTTGCCAAGGGCAACTGGTCCGAAACCACTGTGGCCTACAACATTCCAAAGAACTACTTGGGCGACGGCAAAGACATCAACCATTCTGTGTTGTGGCAAGCATTTGCCAGACCATACTTCCACGTCAATGTGATCGAGGATGTCGCTGGTGTTTCGGTTGCGGGCGCCTTGAAAAATATCGTCGCATTGGCCGTTGGCTTTGTAGAAGGTAGAGGCTGGGGTGACAACGCCAAGGCTGCCATCATGAGAATCGGTTTGCTCGAAACCATCAAGTTCTCCAAAGCTTTCTTCCCTGCATCGCAAAACTCCACTTTCACGGTCGAGTCTGCCGGTGTAGCCGACTTGATAACTACCTGTTCGGGAGGTAGAAACGTCAAGGTTGGAAGATACATGTCTGAGACTGGCGCATCTGCTTTGGATGCCGAAAAGAAGTTGTTGAATGGACAATCTTCCCAGGGTATTATAACCGCAAAGGAAGTCCACGATTTGTTGACCACCGTGAGCAGAACCGACGAGTTTCCTTTATTCGAGGCCACTTACCAAATAATATACGGTTCTGAAAAGATTGAAAACTTGCCAGAATTGTTAGAGAGAAAGTAGAGATCATGATAACCATTAGAAATAGACTACGTCATTATTTTTATGAATAAATATTTATTAGAGCATGTTGGTAGATTATAGAATTACACTGTAAGGATTACTACCCCTGCCCCCTACTGGGGGTGCCGACTATTTATATTCGTCTGGACCGTCGCTAAGCTAAGCATTGGGTGTATGATAGATAAGGCTCGGAACAGGGGATATGACTCGTTGGATAAAACGTCAATGCTGATGGATAACTACCTCTCCAGCGCTCGGATACTCTAGAATTTGGCTGCGAAAAACTCGTAAAAAATACGTCAGTTTAAATTATATGATGCATTTTTGTTTAGAATTGGAAAATTGAGGGTTGACTGTCGACCACCAGAAGAGTGAGTGAGAATATAGAGTATCTAAGAGAACCTGCAACTATTTATCAGTAAGATCTTTAGCCAATGGGCCAATGTACAGAAGAATAGCAGTTCATGCAGTAGCCACTGATACTGTGCACTACAAAGATTACTCTCTGAGTAACTACTGTGTGGTTTTCCCAGACGATGTCAAAACTGACGATGTCAAAACTGACGATGTCAAAACTGACGATGTCAAAACTGACGATGTCAAAACTGACGATGTCAAAACTGACGATGTCAAAACTGACGATGTCAAAACTGACGAGGTAAAAATCGCAGACAATGTATCACGTTAATTGCATCTCATGCAGTGTCAGTACTGTTTTTAAATGAATAAGGCTGAACAGTCCCACTTAAACAGCTGGAGACCTGTTTTGGTGACTTATTAGATACTTACAGGCATAACACGTCAATTAGCATTTAATTGAATGAGAACTGGATATTTGACTCTATTTTGGATAGTACTCCATTTACACAGAATACTATTTAGTAAACTAGATACTTACAAGATACTTTTAATTTACATTATATGAATACTATTTATTAGATGCATACTTAGATTACATTTCAATTAACAATAAAATATTAGAATTGAATGAATAAAGTGGAAGAACACTGCCAACGGTCCTGTTCCTTCTAACTATTTATACATTATGATACAACTGGCTTTAAGTTCTTGGTCTTCACTCAGGGCTTTGGCTCAAGCTTCTTTTCTTTTCTTTTCTGGTCACTGTCTCCCTCGTGCTTTCTCTTTTTATCATGCTTGGCTCTATACTTGACGAGAAACTTCTCCATAAATATACTACAAAAGTCTCTGATTTTCTTTAGTTTTGCCGATTCCAACTCCTTGGGGCGCGTGACAGCATCTTTTTTGATCTCCTTGGCTACCAACGTTTTGACAATATCTTTGGCACAGCCCTTGATATCGTCACGACCGACTTCCGATTCGTACTTTTTGATGAAGTTGGGAATATGTTTGGCCAAGAGATGGGTCCACGCGGCATCTACGGAATCCTTCTTGGGAGGTTTTTTGGCCTTTTTGGTTTGTTTCTCAAGCAACTTGCTTTGTTCTTCAAGCTGCTTTTTGCGGGTAATGTCGTTGGACTCCTGAATCAACATCTCGAGCTGTTTCTGGCGGTCCTGGAGCTGCGCGTACTGCGCTTCCTTTTCCAACTTTAACCTCTCTTCTTCTTTTTGGGCCAAGAACGATTCGCCTGAACGCTTTTCACGCTTGTCTTCTGACCGGGAAAACTTTTTGGGCTCTTCGCTGGGCTTCTTTTTCGATTTGGGCCCAGTAGGAACTTGCGATTGGGGCCTGTCCCAGCGTGAAAGGTTGAGTTCTCGATGGAAGTAGTAGTGGCTATTGGTGTTTTTGTCAAATGCCTTTTCCCATCCTCCCGGTAACGGATCAGAGTCTTCCACTACGGTTTGGTTAGCCTCTTCGCTTGGCTGGGAGTCTTCTCTCTTTGGTGAACGGGAACCCTTGCGGCCATACGAAGAGCCATTGTCGGATTTTGTCTTTGGAATTCTGTAAGCCATGTGGAGCTTGCCCCATTCGTTGAGCAAATCGGTGCAGAGCTTGGTGATTTCGGGGTTTTGACTGGATGATCCGAGGTCTTTGATGACTTGTTCGATCTGAGAAGACGAAATCTTGTTCCTGGTGACCTTGGGCCATTTCGAAAGCACCGTCAAGAGCTTGATGAGCAAATCGTCGTCGCTATTGAACTCTTTGATCAAGGTAGAAAGTGTTTTGTACCCATGGAATCTGATAATCAACGAGTTGACGGACTCGTCGTTGGTCATGTATATACGATCAACCAACTTCCGCACCACCAACACCTCTTGTGGCTTCATCAATACTCCCATCACCTTGGAAACATCCTGTTCAGCGAGCTCACCCACCTCAATGGACTGAATGAACATTTCGTTGACCATGGAATCGTCAGACTGTTGCTTGGCACGGAGATGCTTATTTTCCTTCAACCATTGTCTTTCTTGTTTTGCCGTTACTCCCAATGCTTCGCTGAGTCCGTCAGGCAACAATAATGCGGCATCGGTTTGGGTCTTTCCTCCCATAAACTTGACACAGTTGGGTTCGCCACAGTAGCATGGCTGTGACTGAGCCCCATAACGATCTACATTATAATCAAAGGTGATTTCTTCACCGTGGGCAATGGTCCGTTTGGCAAAAATACCCATACGAAGCTTGTCGGCCACCACCCATTTGTCAACATAAGCGTTGGGACTACACGAGTGGTTACAGAAACGGGCCAACGAACCTTTGAGGGTGGCGTCGATGAAAGAATCACCCTTGAGCATCATGAAATAAAAGTGCTTGAAGTTTTTCTTGTCGTACTCAATCATACGAGTCCTGAAGGTGGACTCGTCAATGACCTCTCCAATATATTCGTAGATAAAGGAGCCTTCTGCAATCGTGGTGTTGGCCCTGAGCCCATATCCTTTTAGTTCGGTCTGAAACACCGATACGTCGGCAAACTGGCGCTTTTGAAACCGCTGGTTCTGACAGTTGGTTCCACACAAACAGTGGCCGTTAATACACTCGACGGAAGTGACTCGGTTGATACAGTTGGAGTCTTCGCCACACGCATGATTGGTCTGTGTATCCGAGTCCCACAGCTCCTGACAGTCACATGTCATGAACTCCTGTTGGTTTGACGAGCCAATGGCTTTGGGGAAGTAGGTACATTTCTTGAGTTCCTCGAACTTGGTCTTGGCCTCGGCCGTTTTGTCGGGGGCATCAAGGAACGACATAGTGATAGATCAATAATGAACTAGTTCCAAGCCTGTAGTGTATACGTAGAACGTTTTTGACCAAGACGTGCCTGGCTATACGTGATATTGAAAATTTTCGACCGCGAAAAAGAGAAAGGAGAGGAAGGAGAGAACAAAAAGGCTAGACAATACAACTATGGATAAAATGGGAGCCAGGATATCCGGTATTTTGTAGTGAGTGTGGTATTTTGAGTGTAGTATTTTGAGTGTAGTATTTGTAGCGTTCTATTTGTAGCATATGATGTTTATTACTTGTCAGAAATAATCGAAAGAGGCATATAGAGTTATGCATGTACTTTGGTCTGATTAACAGATAATCAGTACTCAGTATGAGATCTGCAAAGTGAATGCGAGTTAAGAGTAAAGTGAACAACACACCACTATTCGCAGTAAACACTTCACTCGGTGATTCGCTCTATGAAATTATACTCAGTTATTCGCTGTGTAGCTGAATATTTGAAGTATTCGCTTTACGGTGAATAAATTATTTGCAGTAAATAATTGAATGTACTCGATCCGTGTGTCATGTCTTACTCGGAAGGATATTACCAAAAATTGAAGTACATTGTAAAAGGTATGAAGTAGTGTTGGGGTGAACGTGGTGTTTGCTTGGGTTTAATAGGTGCTAGAAAATGGCATCCTCTTTATTTCTCCTCATACTTGGCTACTCGCTCTTTATTCTCGGTGGCCGCGTTCACCAACTGCACAAACGCACTGCTGGTCAAGTCAGACTTATTATCCGACTCGTGGATCTTCTTACTCTCGTCATCGGTCTTGTGCCTTTCAATGTTACCCAACACTTCGGCAAACTTCTTCCATCCACCGGTCTTGCTCTCGGCAGTGTCCTCGAAAAAATTGATTTCGTTTGGATCGTCGTCATCTTCTCCCTGGAGCTTCTTCAACTTCTTGATCCGGTTGTTCAACTTAACCATCTCAATGGCCTGCTTGAACTTACCTCTTGCATCAAAGTGTTGCTTGAAGTTAGGCAACAAGTCCGCGTGGTGCTCAGAAGCAATGGATACCAACCATGGGTCTTCCAAAAGCTTGTCTGCTGAAGGTCTGTTGTCGGGATCAAACTGCAATGCCTTGATAATGAACCGGCGCGCATCTTTTGAAACATCCTTCCAGTACTCGGCATGGAATATCACCGCGTTATTATGCTTGACTTCCTGTATGAAATCATCGACGTTTTCCGACCGGAATGGCGAATATCCACAAAGTAATGTATACGTTATTACTCCTAGGGACCAGATATCGCACGGCTTGCCGTGCCCCGAGCCAATAATCACTTCGGGTGCTGCATACCCGAAAGATCCTGCTGACAGCGTGAGCTTTTCATCGGCACTAGCCAACCTCTTGGCGATCCCAAAATCAGCCAACACGATGTTCGAGTCGGCCGATTTGTCAAGATACAAGATGTTTTCCGGTTTCAAGTCTCGATGCACAATGTTACGGTCATGCAAGTACTTAATGGCCTGTAACATCTGCGATATCACCGTGGCAGCATCCGATTCAGTGAACTTTCCTTGCTGCACAATCCTATCGAACAATTCACCTCCAGTTGCTAGTTGAGTGACAATGTAGAACTTTTCTTTTGATTCGAACCAGTCTCTAAACCCAACGATATGCGGACTGTGCAATTCTTTCAAAAGGTCGAGCTCGTCAATAATCATTGCTTCGTTTCCTTTCAACGCTTTCTTAAGAATGATCTTGATGGCGACCTCTTCGTCGGTAGTGTTGTTACGAGCGTATCTGACCACACCAAAAGAGCCAGCTCCCAATGTTTTACCAAAAACATAGTGTTGTTTTCTGGAGTACGACGCTGGTTGGCCTGAAAGCTTGTGGAAAAACTTCTTGATTGTAGTATCTTCGGACATGGTACCTGATTTGTTAGTAAGAGTTAAGGCGCCTAGCTATCAGTAGACAATACTCTTTATATAGACATACAGTTGAAAATAAATAGGCAGTTTCTCTTTTGTTATCGCCTTTACGATTGTTGGCACGGTTAGCACGAAATGCATCACGTGGGTGGCTTGGCGATCAATGATCTTTCTCAATGGTCTAGCTTTATGAATTAGTTCTATGATCCAGCACTATGGTCCAGTACTATGGTCCAGTACTATGGTCCGGTATTTATGGCATAGTATTCTATGTTATGATATAGATGGATTGAAGGTAAGCTGTAGGATTGCAAGTTGTGCTAGAGCTTGCTAGATCTTATCTTTCACCGTTACTCAAGACTCTTTGTTATTAATAGCTGGAATTTGGCTGCGAAACACAAAAGAAATTGTCCCAAAGAGTGTAGTAGCTAATTCCAATAGTCATTGGCACACAAAGCACTTTCTTCCTCTCTATACAATTGATGCTAGCTCTGGAGCTTAAATTAACATCAAAGAATCACATTACTCTTTTTCTTTCATTAGTTGCGCAACTCATCTTTTCAATTAAGACAATTGAAACGAGGTCAGCTTGATCACATTCTTAGATCAAAGGGCCATAAATCGGCTTCTAGTTGGCGCCACCTGAGCCTTTTACCTTCGCGCGCTCAGAATCATAATTTAGGTTTGCAGTACTATATTGGATAGCGCAACTTTTAGACTTTGCATTTCCCACATTCAAATCTATTTATAGCCATAGAGCATCTCGCTTCTGAAAACTAAAGTCTCTTGGCCTAGTATTTTATCTATAAAAATCACATCATGGAATGAATACGAGTATGTGCTACGATAAATCAGAATGGGCTCATAATTAGGTTGCATATATTATCTAGTTTGTGGTCTGGTATATTGTAATTAAAAGGCTAATGCTTTTTATTGAAATCCTCGTCATTGATATTGGATCTCTCACACATTTGTTGAAAAATACTGTTGTCAGTTTTGAATAATGTATATGGCGTGTCAAATTCTTTAATCTCTCCCTTTTCTAAAACCAAGATTTTGTCGTAATCAATAATCGTTTTCAATCTGTGGGCAATACACAATATTGTGCATTGGCCGAACTCTCTTACTATAGTCTGTTGAATTTTTGAGTCGGTCGCATAATCAACAGAGGATGTGGCTTCATCTAAAATCAAGATCTTTGAGTCTCTAATCAATGCACGGGCGAATGCAATTAATTGTCTTTCGCCAAGTGAAAAGTTCAAACCATCGTCTTCGACAGATTGTTCCAAATGAAATTTATGCAAACCATTACCTTTATCATTCTTGCTTGGTTCAGATTCTTTATCCCCCTTTGATTCTTTATCCTTCTTTTTATCCTTCTTTTTAGGCTTCACTTCTTCAATAACCAGTTTCTTCTGCTTTTTGACTGCCTCTAATCTGGAAGAGTCAATTAATCCAGTTCTTCTCAACGCATCCCACAATTTATCGTCCGGACTTTCATTAAAAGGATCCAAATTACTTCTAATTGTTCCACGAAACAATACAGGATCTTGCGGAATGATTGATAATTTGGAACGTAAGGAATTTAATCCTAAGTTAGAAATGTCAATATCGTCAATAAGAACCCTTCCACCACTTAACTCGCTTAGTCTGTACAATGCGGTCATAATGGTGGACTTACCAGCTCCAGTTCTTCCACAAATACCAATCTTTTGCGAGGGTGTGATTTCAAAAGTGAGGTTTTTTAATACCAACGGCAATCCTGGTCTGTAGGCCAAATCGACGTTTTCAAATTTGATGGCACCATTTTCTGGCCATGATTCTCGTGGAGTAGTTTCGGTGATCACATAGGGTGCCTCCTCAGGAATGTTGTATGCATAATGCGATAATCTTTCAACCGAATTCATTTCGTTTTCGACTTGAGTATATGTACGAATGAGTAACGATAACTGCATGGCAATTTGGAACACATAAGACAATAATAAACCGGTTGACGAGGCCGAAATATTAAACACTCTGCAAACACAAAGAATGGATACCAACAAGGCAAAGGCCGAAGCAATCGAGTCCAAATTAATGGAAAGCCACCGCTGGTTGGCAATGGTAAGGAAGTAGGCTTCACTCTGTTTATCTACCAATTTTTCGTTTTTATTCAAAAATAACGCTTCATTCTGGTAACATTTGATCGTATTCATTCCACCCAAAGATTCGTTGAAATTGTTATACACAAAAGATCTTTGAATAGCTTCTAATCTCTTAATTTCTCTGGCACTGGCTTGATAAAAGTTTGCAACTGCAACAAAAATAAATGCCAAGAAGGGAAATGTTATCGCAAACCACGGAATGTAACAAACAGTCAATATTAAAACACCGACAATGTTGGACAATGTAAAGACTAGAAATCTGATTTGATCAGCGACTTCGTTATCCAACGCTTCAGTATCTTTAGTAAATCTATTCAAGATACGCCCGGTCGGGGTGGTATCCATAAAAGTCATAGGGGCTCTCAAAACCCTTTTGATAGCTTTGATGTTCAAGTTTTTAGCTGCATTGGTGGTAACGTATAACAACGTAACAAACTGTAAGAACAAAAATATAAATGACAATAAGGTGAACATCACATATAGACCGATATAGAATCCATTTGTTCTGTCTTTGAACTTGTAAGATGTCCAGAACGACAACCAAGTATTTGCAAATAACTCACAGAATGTCGAGAGAACCACTAACGTGAAAAATAATGGAACTACTACCCAAGCCCCTATGTTTTGGGATCCTTCATTGATATAGTTCACATACACTTCAAGCTTGATTTGGTTGACAGCTCTCTCCTCTTCATCAATCAATTTTCCTTCCTCAGTTTGAGCCTGATTATACTCTTGGTGAACAGCTTCTTGGTCTCGTGGTTTTCTGTTTCTGATAGTACGTACTTGATTTAAAGACTTTTTTTCGTCCAGGCCTTCTATTATATCAAGTTCTTCTTCGATTTCTTCTTCGTCCTCGTCCTCGTCCTTAGTTTCGGTACTATAAGCCATTAATTTTTCAAAACTGGTATTTCTGTTCTTCAACTCCTCAAATGTACCCACGGCAACAGTTCCGTCACCATTTAAAAATATAACTCTGTCGGCAGCACTGATCAATGACAATTGATGAGTTGCCAAGATTCTGGTGGTGTCTTTTAACAAGCCTAAAATACAGTTGTTCATAATATGCTTTCCCACACCAGCGTCCACAGCCGATAAAACATCATCCAACAAGATGATTTCTTTCTTGGCATAAACAGCTCTGGCCAAATTAATTCTCGCTTTTTGACCTCCAGATAAAGTAATGCCTCTTTCTCCAACTTCGGTCTGATCACCTGCTGGTAAGATATTTAAGTCGCTTTCGAGGGAGCAAGCGTAGATAACTTCTCTATACCGCTTTTCGTCGTATGGCGAACCAAAAAGAATATTTTCCTTGACAGTCTCATTTTGCACCCAAGGGTATCCACAGAGTAATAAAGAGCCATTGACTTTGATGTCACCGGTGGTTCTCTTCATAAACCCGGACAATGCACTTAATAGCGAGGATTTACCGGATCCAATTAGACCGGTAATTACTACGAACTCGTTCTTCTTGATGGACAAGTCGATGTTGTGGAGTCCAGCAAACTTGGCGGCATCTTTCTTCTGCAATTCTTTTTCTTCAAGACCGAGTTTTTCATCTACACTAGTTAGATCAGTCTCTTTGAGCGACTGGTCTTCGCAACTGATGTCGTCTGCCGATTTTGAGACATCAGAAACCTTTGAGTTGTGCTTCGAGTCCTGTTGCACTTTTGCATCTTCTTGTTCATCTAGATCAAATTCCTCCCATTCGAAAGTAGCATTATCAACTTGTATGGCTAATCCTTTACTTTCCATTATCTTTTGATCTTCTTCATCGGCATGAATTTTGATTGTTGCTGGATCCACTTCTGGAGCACCTAAAAATTCTCCGACTCTTGACAAGCCCAATACAGCATCGACACCAGTAAGCAATGCTGTGGGGATCATGACGAACTGTTGAGATAAAACTCCAAACAATGAAATGGATGAGAATATGGAGGCAGGGTTACGCTTATTACTTCCCACGGCGTACAACACCAAGAAAGAAACCATGGACGTGATGGAGGTCAATGACATGGCAAGGGCAATGATAAGATTCCGTACGTTTTGCGTCTTATGAACGATTTTCGTCTCCGACCGTCTGACACCAATGACTCTTTCTTGATACGGACGTTCCCACGAGTAAAACTTGATCATTTTCAACGTATTAAGCAATTCTTTCATATAGTTAACTCTTGTATCGGTGAAGCGATTGACCGCAACACGGTAACTAAACAACGACTTTGCAGCAATTCCTAGCACTACGATAAATAACATCATCAAGGCCACACCTACTAAAGCAGAAACACCAATATTTACAATCAAAATGGCAATGGCTATTCCAATTGGGATGGGGAAAACAAGCACGTAAGGTTGGAATCCTAATGCTAGATCGATACGAGCAAGATCGGTACTCATGAATGAAGTGATTTTACCTGTGGTAAACTTATGCTTTGTCTTTGCATTTACAAGAAAAGATTTGTCCAACAACGCTTTGGTCAACAAAGCTTTTGATTGAGCACCTGTCAACATAGACAAGTATAAAAAGTGGTTGGTAAGTATACCAATGATGAATATCAAGGTTGCAGCTCCAAACGAATAGCCCAAGCCCTTTCCCACACCCGTCTCGATTCCTAAAGCCTTTCTCTCAACAAAGGTAATCAACCGTTTGGTGAGTAAAGGATTGGTAGTCTGGGCCACATTGGCTAGCACCAAATAAAAGCACGCCAACGAATATTGCCATTTGAAGGTCAAAAACAACGACCACATCGTAGTGAATTTGGGAATCTTAAAGTCCTGCAAGTCTTCATCGCGATCCACGGACGAAGAGTCTAGAGCTTCGCCCCTTGCTTTACACTTTGCAGCAATATGTTTTTGCTGCGCTTTGGCGTATTCTCTGTTGAAATGTTCCATAAAGTCATCGGCCATTTTCTTCACCTTTAATTCATCAGTCAAGGTGAACAAGTCTGGAGCCATCAATGTCCGTTTATACCCCGTGTGCATCACAGGATGCAACCACCAGAAGAATATCCGCGATAGTATATTGGATTTCTTAATGGGGTACGGTTTACGTTCATCTTCAGTTGGTAAATGAGGGATTCTTTTGGAGAATAGTCTTGACAATAGTCGCTGTTGTGGTTGAAGCTCAACCGATTCTAGTTTTGACATGGGCTGCAAAATATTTAGGGGTCCAGCTTATCTGGGAAACGGGAATTGTCCTAATATTTATAACACCCATATTTGGTGGCAACTTTTATGAATATTTTATGAATACGTTGCAACTTTATTCTCAATTAAGCTAGGGTGTCGCAGATTAGGAAAGTATTTTTGTTATCCGCGCATCATTTTGTTTGTTCCCACACATTCTGGCATCTGAACGGCTGCATGAGATCCCACGTCGCAATTGATCGGTGCCGCGTGTGCATAACGATCCTCCACGCCTCGATAAGATGAGTCACGCACCAGTTTTTAAGGGGCTAGACTAATTTACTCGACGAGAAGTGCACGGGCTATCTAAATGTTTTTTTGTCGCATGCCAGAGTTCCCATGTCTGCTTTCGGTACGACGCTAACAAATGCTCGCCAGATACTAGCATCTATACATGCATCATAGCTCGTAACTGCCCCTATAGTATTTTTTTTCTATTTTCGCGCCTTTCAACGACTGGGTGCACTACTATTTACAGACTGGATGCAAAAAAACCTTATCATTTGCCACTCACGCCAAGAAATATATTTAGAATTTTTCAACGGAGTTAGACGGCTTATGTCTATAAAAATATTTAGAATTTTTCAACGGAGTTAGACGGCTTACGTCTATGTAAATGTCACAACCCGAATTAAATGCAGTATGGACGTCGCTTCGCCCCCATCAACCTTTCAATGTTCCATTTTCGATTGGAATCAACAGTGGATCGATATGGTTCAAGCCCACCCCTTTCTCATATAGGAGTCTAATTTCACTTCACAATAGTCATACAATAGCAATCATGGATTGATATAGAAGTAATTGACATAGGAGTAGTCGATATAGGAGTAGTCGATATAGGAGTAGTCGATATAGGAGTAGTCGATATAGGAGTTCTCGATATAGGAGTTCTCGATATAGGAGTGCTCGATATAGGAGTGATCTGAAAGAAGGCGCAAGAGTAATCGAGGAGTGCGATCAAAGACACCAGCGTAACGTGAGCATACTGGTGGCATTCTATAGATAAACATGTGTCATTGATCAACTCAGGTGTTCTAATTGTTTCTTGGGTAAATATTCTTGGACCCCTAGTTTCAGTTAGTCCGAGCATATTTGCAGCCACTTTTATTGCACGCTTATACCATACAAGCTATACATAAATCCCTATTTTTGAATAGACTCCACTTATTGAATCCAGTTTCAAAAAGTACCACTTTACAATATACAAGTTTTGGCGGATGAAATTTACTTAGTTCCATTTCATATTCCCAATATTGAGTAAAGCTCACAAGTTCTGCAAATGGATTTTAATTTCAATCAAAATTAACGATTCCAAGATATCATAGTCAAAATTACAATCCTGTCATTCGTTCGAATTCAACTCGATTTGATAGCGAACGAAAAGAATATATCTTTCTATACATCCTTCATTTGGTAACGCATACCAAGCATATTCAACCTTTAAACAATAATTGATCCGTTTTCGCAGCCAAATACAAAATAAAAATTTCAAATATACTCTTCATATTTACACACCGGTTCAATTAAATACTTTACTATACATCTTTTAATTTCCAGCGGAATACCTTAAACTTTGCTGGGCTATTGTTACCATTATTTTATTCAATTAGATACTATTATTACTTATTTAAAATGATTTGGAATTTATAAAATCTTCATCGGTGATATTCGACTTGTCACACATTTGGCGGAAAATACTGTCTTTGGTCTTAAACAAAGCATAAGGGGTGTCAAACTCTCTTGCTTCACCTTTATCCATCACCAAGATCTTGTCGTAGTTTATGATGGTTCTCAATCTGTGAGCGATACATAAAATAGTACATTGACTGAACTCTCTGACAATAGTCTGCTGGATCTTGGAGTCAGTTTCGTAGTCGACCGAAGATGTGGCTTCGTCCAAAATCAAGATTTTGGAGTCTCTGATTAATGCTCTGGCAAACGCAATCAATTGTCTTTCACCAAGTGAGAAATTAGACCCTTCGTCTTCTACCGATTGGTCCAAATGGAACTTGTGCAAATCGTCAGTATCATCGTCTTCTTGTTTACCTTTCTTCTTGTCCTTGGCATCTGGAGATTTGGTCTGTTTAACCTGTCTTTTGACGGCTTCTAGCTTGGATGCTTCTATTAAACCAGTTCTACGCAATGCATCCCATAACTTTTCATCGGAACTTTGGTCAAACGGATCCAAGTTTTTTCTGATGTTTCCACGGAATAACACCGGATCTTGAGGAATGATAGACAATTTGGATCTTAACGCTTGTAATCCAAGACCAGATATATCGACATCGTCAATTTTGATGGAACCTCCATCCAATTCACTTAGTCTGTACAATGCGGTCATAATAGACGATTTACCAGCACCAGTTCTACCACAAATACCCACCTTTTCCAGTCCCTTGATGTCAATACTCAAGTCTCTCAAAACCAAAGGTAATCCAGGTCTATAAGCCAAGTCGACATTATCAAATTTGATGGCACCATGTTCTGGCCAAGACTCGTGAGGAGTAGTTTCTGTAATTACGTATGGAGCTTCCTCTGTAATATCGAAAGCATACTGTGAGATTCTCTCCACAGAGTTCATTTCATCCTGAACTTGAGTGTATGATTTCATCAAGAACGATAATTGACCTGCGATTTGGAAAACGTAGGCAATTAATAAACCAACAGCCGAAGCAGAAATATTAAACACTCGGAAAACACAAAGAAGGGTGATTAGTAACACGAAGAACGATGAAATGACATCCAAATTAATCGACAACCAACGCTGCGTGGCCAACGTCATGAACGTGGCTTCGTTTTGCTGATCTATCAAACGCGTGTTTTGTTGTAAAAACATGTTTTCTGCCTTGTATGCCTTGATGGTGTTCATACCACTCAAAGTTTCGTTAAAGTTGTTGTAAACCAAAGATCTTTGTACTGCTTCAACTCTCTTGATTTCTCTAGATCCAGCTTGGAAGTAGTTGGCAATAGCAACAAACAGCCCAACAAGGAATGGAACCGCTATGGCAAACCATGGCAAATAAATTATGCACAAAATCAACACTCCGACAATTGTAGCTGCACCGTAAAGCATAAATCTAAGTTGATCTCCTAGTTCGGAGTCGAGAACTTCGGTGTCTTTGGTAAAACGATTCAAAATTCTTCCTGTAGGTGTGGTATCCATAAAGCTCATAGGAGAGTGCAACACTTTCTTGAAGGCTCTCACGTTTAATTTAATGGCCGCAGAGTTGGTCATGTAAACCAAAAGTAAAAACTCAATTAAAACGAAAACGACAGACAACATGGAAAACATCACATAGATCCCAATATAGAATCCATCGCTTCTACCAGGAAACTTATTGGAAGTCCAGAAAGATAACCAATTATTGGTGAACAATTGACAGAAAGTCGAGATGGCCATCAAGAGCACAAATGTTGGAACAGCAACATACGGACCGATTTTTCCTGAACCTTCACGTAAGTAGTTTCCGTAAATTCTGGCCGAAATGGAATTAACAGCAGCTGCTTCTTTTTGTATCAAAGTACCGTCTTGGGTATTACTCTTGTTGTAATCTTTACGTATTTCTTCCTGTTCTACTTTGGCTTTTGGAGATTCTTCGTTTTCCTCTATCGACTCAAGTTCTTCTTCGATTGGCTCTTCTTCATTTACTTCGTTGTTGAAAGTCATCAACTTTTCGAAACCAGCATTTCTTTGTCTCAATTCTTCCATGGTTCCGACATCAATGGTGCCATCTCCGTTAAGGAAGATAATTCTATTGGCAGCACTAATCAATGACAATTGATGAGTTGCCAAAACTCTAGTGGTGTCGTTCAACAAGCCTAAAATACAGTTGTTCATAATATGTTTACCCACACCAGCGTCCACAGCCGATAAAACATCATCCAACAAGATGATTTCTTTTTTGGCATAAACAGCTCTGGCCAAATTGATTCTCGCTTTTTGACCTCCAGACAAAGTGATACCTCTTTCACCAATTTCCGTTTTGTCTCCAGCCGGCAAGATATCCAAATCGCTCTCTAACGAACAAGCATAAACGACATCTGCGTATCTCTTTTCGTCATACGGTAAACCAAAGATAATATTGTCTTTCACCGTTGCATTTTGCACCCAAGGATATCCACAAAGTAATAAAGAGCCATTGACTCTGATGTCACCACTGGTTCTTTTCATAAATCCAGATAATGCACTTAAAAGAGAGGATTTACCGGATCCAATAAGACCAGTAATTACGATAAATTCATTCTTTTTGATAGACAAATTGAGGTTAGACAAGCCGGTGAATACCTCTGTGGTAGTGCTGGTGTCTTCTGAGTCATACGTTGATTTTTCCTTGGTAGAAGAATCCATCAGGTCTTCGTCTACCAGAATAGTCTTTACGATTTCTTTTTCTTTCTCTTCCTTCTTTTCTTCCTTTTCATCATCGTCATTGTCAAATGTTTCCCATTCAAATGCAGCATCTACGAGCTCAATCGCTACGTCTTTCTGTTCCATAATAGCGGCATCTTCAGGAGTTGCCTCGATTTTTATAGTTTCCAAGTCGATTTCAGATGCAGCCAAGAATTCTCCCACTCTTCCGAAACCCGACAAGGCATCCGAACCAGAAGCAAGGGCCAATGGTAACATAAGAACCTGAGTGGACAAAATATTGAACAAAGAAATGGACGAGAAAAGCGCAGCCGGGTTTCTCTTGTTACTTCCGACACCATATAATACCAAGAAAGACACCATTGATGTGATGATGGACATGTTCATAGCCAAACTCATGGTTGCTACTCTCAACATTTGCATCTGGCGAATAATCTTCATCTCTTGACGTCTGACATCGGAAATATTTTTATAGTACGAAGGTTCCCACGAATAGAACTTGATGATTTTCAAGTTGTTCAAGGCTTCTTTGATATAATTAACTCTTTTATCGGTGAAAAAATTGGCTCTGGATCTAAAGGCAAAGAGTCTCTTTGCCGAAGCTGTGATGATAAATAGGAAAATAAACATCAATGCGATACCTACCAATGAAGACACACCAATGTTGACAATTAAAATGGCAATAGCAATGATAATTGGTACTGGAAACGTTATCAAGAAAGGCTGAAAGCCCAACGCAAAGTCAATTCTCGACAAATCAGCACCCATAAGAGTGGTGATTTTACCACTAGGATACTTGTGGTTGGATGCTGCACTTAGTTTGAACGATTTTGTCAAAATGGCTTTGATCAACACTGCTTTCGATTTCGATCCTACCTGCATCGCATTATAAAAGGTATGATTGGTAAGACATTGCGATACAAACACAATTAGGGTAGCACCAATAGCATATCCGACACCTTTTCCCACTGCTGGTTCATAGCCCAATACCCTTTTTTCCACAAAGCTAATAAGTTTCTTGCTTAGCAAAGGATTGGTTGCCTGACCCGTACCAGAGAGTGCCAAATACAAACATGCGCGAGTATACTGCCACTTGAAAGTCAAAAAGGTGGAGACCAACGCCACTGTTTTCGGCACTTCGAAGTCTTCCAAGTCATCTGCTGCAGAAACCGACGATGTTTCAACAGTTTCGCCTCTTTCCTTGCATTTCTTTGCAATGTGCTTGGTTTGATGCTTTACGAGCTGGGCGGCAAAATGGCTGGTGAACTCATCGGCCATTTTGTCCACTTTTAAATCATCGGTAAGTAGAAACAAATCCTGTGGTTGCAATGTACGCTTGTATCCTGTTTTCAAAATCGGGTTCAACCACCAAAAGAAGATTTTGGAAAGAAAGTTGGCCTCCTTTTCAGCATGGGGAAGACGCTCTTCTTCGGTAGGTATTGGAGGTACTTCTTTGGAGAAAAATATCGATAGCAATCTTCTCTGGGCATATTCTTGCCCTGATTCTAAGTTTGACATTTCACGATCCCACGATTTGACATATATACAACGGCAATCAATCTAATATATAGAATAGGCTTGATGCCCAAAAAACGATGTAGGCGTTTGGTTTTGTGCTATATTCCATCGGCCCTTAAAAAATAGCTTTGAGCCGATGGAGATAGTGGAGTTAGCGAGCGCGAGTAAAGTTACATGGCAGGGATAACAATAGAAGAAGACAAGCCGAAAGTTGCAGGGTAGCAGAACAATACTACGTTATCGACTAAACGTTGATGTCTACGAGGAAAACGAAATGGTTAGTATAGATGGTGTGGTTGGTATGGACGGATGGATTACTTTCATGCTCCGAAGCTGATGTTGCATGCAACAGTGCAATGAGCCGTGTATGGTGCGGATCGTACAAGCAGGTGCGGAAAAACTAGTATAAAGTGCGAAACATACCCACCAGGGTATTTTGGAGAGCATTTATGGGGCGGGGCGTAGCGTCATTAACCTATCAGGAAAGAAGGCGAGGTAGATAAAGGGATAGATAAACCTAATGATAAATGAAATATAGATAAATATCAAAAAGATAAATGCAAGTGTAGGTAGCAACAAGGCGCGCGGACTTAACCATGCTGCTTACTACAGCATTAATTCCGCGTCTATCAAGTGTCAAGTACGGGGTTGACGAGTCATTATTAGTCTATCCCGCCGCGCATGTAGGCTTCGAGTTACATACAAGCGCTTAGTAAGCATGCTTTTACATTGGTACCCCTCTGTTTGTTCCGTAACACTTTGTTTTATTCGTTCAAGCGCTTAGTAATATGGAAATATAATCGAAGTATTACGTCAATCCCGCGAGGGCATTTGCCCTTTGCGGTGAGTGAATTATAAATATGTTTTGACGTCCTCTACGTTTACAAATTTCACTGATAGCGTGCTCGAAGCAGGCGATTTCGTCAATCTACATGCAGGAAAAAGCTTGGAAATTAGCACCCACGACTCTAGGCCTGCAACACTCTACGCTTGCACCGCTCTAAGCTTAGCAAGACCGTGGGTATGAAGATCACATCCAGGCATTGAGTCAGGCTCGTAGTAAAGCAAGCGCCGCATAAAATTTTGTCTATCTGAAACCCCCAAAATCGCAGCATTCCCGTAGACTATTCCGGTAGAGCATTTTCTGTCGTGGGCACACCAACCATGCTTTGTTTGCAATAAGGTGTGGCAGCGGGCCAAATGCCACAATACTAGCGGATCAGAGGATTGGGTGGACGGAGAAGTACAAATTGAGTCCATTGCCAGACCTTTTTTGCAAGTCTTCATCTATCATGTCTATCAAGTCAGTAGCAATTATCGGAGCAGGTCCTTCGGGTCTCGTGTCCTTGGACGCGCTTATCAGAGAGGAGAAATTCGACCACATCAGATTATTTGAAAGAAAATCTGAAGCTGGTGGTGCATGGGTTTTTGATGAAGGCCCACCGGAACGGCTTAGGGATCTTGATGAATTGAGTAGTAGAACTGCTGACAGTCATGAAGCCATTCCCAGCGAAATCCCCAGTTATGCACCCAAAACCGCCAAGCAAAGATTCATGGACTCGGCAGTGTATCCGTACCTTGAGTCCAATGTGGAGGCTGAAACCATGCAGTTCAGCGAGGAGGTGTTCCCTGATATCAAATCGCAAAACTCGATAGAAAAATACGGTAAGGATACGCCTTTCAAGCACCACACTGTGATCAAGGAATGGGTGCAACAGTTGTACAAGAGAAAGGGCTACGACGATCACATTGAGTTTGGCACCAGTGTAGAGCTTGCCACCAAAAACGAGGCCACCGGCAAGTGGGATCTCGTTCTTCGCAGATTCGGCAAAAAAAAGGATTATGTGTGGCAAGAATCATTTGACGCACTTTTGGTTGCAAATGGAAAGTTCAACGTTCCGTACATCCCATCGATCCCTGGTCTCAAGGAGTTTCACGAGCAAAACTGGGACGGCGTGGTCCATACCAAATCGTACAGATCAAGAGAGTACTTTAGAGGCAAAAAGGTGATTGTGGTTGGGGCTTTTATCTCCGCTATGGACACCTTGCACGACGTTTTGCCGGTCGCGCAGCACCCTGTTTACTCGTCAAAAAAGAAGACCACGGTGTTGGTTCCGATATATCCACAAGCACCATTTTCGCATCCACAAATAGACAATCGTGGGCAAATTACCAAGGTAGACCCACTGACCAGAACAGTCTACTTTGATGATGGCACCCATGTCGAGGGCGTGGACACCATCATCTTTGGAACAGGGTTCAGTATCAGTTTCCCGTTCTTACCCAAGCTCGATGTTTCCAATAGCAGAACCCATGGCTTCTACCAATTGGTCTCTAACATTGAGGACCCATCGTTGGCTATCGTAGGGTGCGTCACAGGAGGATTCACTTTTAAATCGTTTGAGTGGCAAGCCGTTCTTGCCGCGCGCATTTTTTCGGGAAGAGCAAAATTGCCTAGTAAAGAAGAGCAGTACGAGTGGGAAAGAAAAAGAGTCGAGCTCAAGGGCGACAATGGGCGCTACTTGTTTGTGGAACCAGAATTTGAAGAGTATTTCGAGGGAATCAGAGAGGTTGCGACCAACGATGGTCCGGGCAGAAAGTTGCCCAAGTTCGAACCCCATCTTGTAGATGTGTTTATTCGGGGTTATGAAAGAAAAGTGAGAAGATACATCAAGAATAGTTATACAGGTGGACCCACCAAGCTCTGATTTACTAGAAACTACATACCAGAAATAAGAGATACAAGTGAATAATCAGACCACAGACCAAATATATAAAAAATACTGGTAAATTGCTAGGCTAAAAATTCTAAACTAAAACATAAGCAGCATAGCATGAGGCTAAACGTGGCCGGCACAATAAGATTGTCTTGGAATGCGAGACTAGTGTTTCAGAAGCTCCGTATCCATAAATAGGTCCAGGGGCAAGAGCACTGTCTTCTGGCTGTCCTACCTACGCCTGTCCGGTTCTATTTCTCCTTCTTCTCACCTGATTTTGCTAAAATACAACCTCTTGTTAACGTTACTAATCTAATCTACATCTAATCTCACTAAATCTGCAATTACTGATTACGCACTCAATTAACCCCAATTCGTACATCGCACTATCCCCTTACTAAAACATTCTTGGTCTCGGAATTGCGCCCCGAAGTTCCCGGTGTTGATAGTGTCTCAGGGGTCCCTGGTCTCTCCTCGGCTTATCTGATAGGTCTCTTGGGTCCCTCGACCCATTTTCCCGCCCTTATCCATCCCCTGGTCCTCACCCACAATAATTTTTTTTTACCCCACGGACACTTTTGTTCCCCAATCAAGTCGCGGGCTACTGGACGTTTCTCCCCTTTCAGAATTATTGCTGGCTCAGGCTACTAATTCCACCCTAAATTGGACATTCACGACCCTAATTTGATATCGAGAATTAATATATAGCACTTTATACCGATCAATTACATTTGTACAATACCAACAGACCACTTGAATACAACAGAAACAACCTCGACATTGCTGCCAGCACCACTGCTAGTCCCGAAATTTTCGTCAAGAACCAGCATACCCACTATAGTAATAGACATATTCCCACGTCAACTTTTTATGAACCTATCCTCAAAATAATCACCTAATACCATAACTAGACCATATACACCTACTGCACCAAGTAATAACTGATACTGGATACTTTAGAACCGACACAGATCCGAAACCACTAGTGGCCATCTCCAATTCCAGTCTTGTTCAATATAACCACTACTGTACTATTTTCCAACTCCCTAATATCGTCACTCGCTCATGAATTCTGACCGCAAATATACCCAACAGCCCTTCAACGATAACACCGCCCCCATTTACCAGAATCCACCCTTCCATTCCGCTCCTATATACCAGAGTGCGACCTTCGCCACCCCGCCACCGAACCAGCTGTTCTCCACCGATGTAACGCCGCTCCAACCACCCCACTACTTCCAGAGCCCCAATTCCGACTTGAGTCCGCTGTTTGCGCAGTCCCACCAGTTGTATTCCGCTCCAAGTTCGGCCACCAACTCGATGTTCCGCATCTCTCAGCATCCCAACAATATCTCGCCACTTAATAACGACCCTTCTTGGAACTGGGATGAATCTCAGTTGATACCTGTACCGGAAAACTCTTCAATCTACACAACAAACCAGCCCAAGCTAGGTCTGCAGTTTCCCGAAGATAATCCTGACTCCGTAGGGTTGGGAGTATACATGGACAAACAGCACTCTTCTCAGGTCACTTCGTCGATTGTGAATAACTCGTCTCCTTCGATAGACTCAAAAGTAGTTTATAACCCCTACGATTCGCCCACAACCATCGAAGTGTCTAGTCCAAGGTCTTCCATCCACAATATCAGCAACATCGACGGAGACCTTTCAGCCGATGACATTCTCAACATCGATCCTTTCGAAGTAATCAATTTCGACTCGAGACGTGCTTCGAGCGAAATCGTTTCAAGTCTTGTGGATTTTGAAATTTCAGATAAGTTTTACGATGCCGTGCCAGCCCTTCCTGGCTACTTTTCCATAGAACAGAATACTACTCAAAATCAAAGTAGTACTGTGAGTCAGAACCAGAATAATATCCAGAATAATATTCAAAATAATATTCAGAATCAGAATCAGAATAACATTCAAACTCACATACAAAATAACAACTCTCAACAACTTGCATCCAAGGCTAAGGAAGGAACCCTCAAAAAACAGTCTTCCAATGCCAAAATCAACAAGAAAACCCTCAAGAAATCAAAGTCTTTCAATACCATTCATGTGCCTCCCACCGATACATTATCATCCATATCTGTTAAGCAAGACCCTCACAAAAAGACCAAACCTCCTATATCGGTATCATTCAGCGAATGTTCGCAACGCTTCGCAGTCTCTACGCTACACAGCAATAAGTTTTCGTTTGTCTACGAAAACGCCGGCAGTATTGCCAACGATATCGAGCCGTACGAACTTAAAAAGTCTCAACTGTCTGCGTCAATTCGAAACTTGAGCTCTCGTAACCCCAACTTGCTGTACGACAGCGACTGTGCGCAGTCAGTGACGTCTCCCAAGTTGTTGCGCAATATGAAAGCGGGAATGGTTGAATTCCAGGTGAATTTGAGCAACAAGTAACAGCCGTTTCATGTAATATAGCTACTTCAATATGTATTATAAAAGTGACACACCTAGAGTTGTCACACCTATGACTTTACCAAGACCAGTCGGAAATTTCCAGACAACAAGTAATACTAATAAAATGATAAATTATTTTACACCAACTATAAACTCAATTATAGCCTAACATAATTAAAATTCTCGTTGTACTTAATGGAACAAACCCTTTTGATATAATCTATACCTCTCCAACACAACTACCCTGATATTCCATTGTTTCTACTAGAATCTGTATCGATTTAATAGAAATATCAATAAAATTATCATATGAATAAACTAGTTATGGAACTTGATAGAACAAAAAACACTCTTGTTTTGAAAGTTGCAATCCTGAAATGTAATATTCATTCGTTGATTGTATCTCTACACTTCTGATTCATTTCACTACAGTACTCTGAAACTCTGTTCCATCGTATAATTAACGGATGCGGTGTATTGTGTTTCAACATATGCTATATTGGTCCTGGACCTTAACGATCAGTCTTATATCTTACAAGTCTTTGTCTCTAGGAACGTAGTCTTCGCCACTCAATATAGGAGCGGTTCTGAACTTTCTGTTAAAACTCATTTGTCCTTCATAGTTGTATGCAAATGTAGTTAATCCCAAGGGAATTAATCCCATAGCGATGACATTGAAAAATGCGGATCTTGGTTTGAATCTAAAGTAGTGGCCGAGCTTTTCCTTGGCAGTATTGAACCTCTGGAAAGCGGCGTCAGGTCTCAAAGTTCCAGCCATGTCGTTAACGTCGTGGTAAGTGTAGATGGAAGCTGCTTATTTGATTTTTTTTGATTGGCCGACGCGGATCACGTGCAAGGGTGGTTTGCCAGGGTGGTTTTGCGCGGGTGATTAGCGGCACGTGCAGCTATGTTTATTCGAGATCCACAACCGTTATAAACAACAACGATGGCAGACAGTCCGAGTGAAGAGACAGGTGTGGTTGATTACCGTGTGACGTCTCTCTTGACAGAACACTTTGGGTTCCCACCCCTTGCCTTAATAGACGACGTGATCAATGCCGTCAATGATCTATTGTACAAGTGCACCAAGGCGATGCAGACATATTTGACGGAGGTTAAAGATAAACAACTAGCGCAAATTTCGGAAAACGAAATCCAGATTGGTACTGGCAAGCTCGAAACGTTGCTAGAAAGCCAAGTAGACAAAAATTTCGACAAGTTTGAGCTATATTCATTAAGAAACATATTCACTATACCCCCAGAATTGGCAAATGAGGGATGGATACGACTCAAGCATCACGAAGGAATAGATTTCAGTGGCCAGACCAGTAAAAAAGCTCTTGATGAGCAGATCACGACCTTAATCAACAATATAAGTCTCGAATTGCATTGTCGAAAGATCCTCAAGCTCCAAATCATGAAAGCGAAAAAGATCATCAAAACGTTACGACTCTTTCAGAATAGTTTGAGGTTTCTTGGCCAGCACGATGGAGATAAGGGGATATCTTTAAAAGCGCAGGAGGCATTAAGATCACTTCTGCCTATCGATGAAACATTATATTTTCTTCTCAACCAGGTAGAAGAATTAGCCAAACAAACGAGGAAGTTGTATAGTAAAGTGGGCAAGGACATGCACGGGAACGTGGATATGAAGTTCTTGCCTGATTTGCGAGACCGGTACATTGACGGAAAGTCGCTAAAGATATTGGAAAAGTTGGGACTTTACGGCGAATCCAAGGAGTACCAAGAAAATACATTGGGTGATATATCTGGAGTATCTGAAGTCGATACGGTGAAACAAATCGCCGACATATTAGAAAATAATGACGAAAATAAGTTTAATCAAAACGAGGAAACTCATGGGGCTGAACATAAGGAGGAACCACATCAGATGCTAGATGAAGAGAATAATATTGAGATTGATAAAGATACAGATCTTGTGATTGAACCTGACCATGACATGGAGATCTAACATGGTACTACCATGCTGTACGTATATGTATATTAATGTATTACTAGGCAAGAGCCGTCATTTATATTAGATGATAAAACACTTTAAAGTCACATCCAGACAATCAAATAATCACATTACTTGTAGAACATTTGATAATCGCGGACATTGTATCTACGTAAGAAATTGCATCAACCAGATAATATTCAATGAAATGACATCTACTTCTACAAGCACTCTACAAGCACTCTACAAGCACATTTACTTCACAAGCACATTCACTTCACAAGCACATTCACTTCTAATTACATTTACTTCACAAGCACATTCAATTCTAATTACATCTACTTCTGCCAATCCATTAAGCGGTATAATCACATCTACCTGTAAACAACTTACAAAAGACATCCTCAATAATCATCTCAACCAGTCGTTTACTATTCGCATTGACTAAAACGCTAAATATCGCCCGACTATTAAGGTTTACAGTTTGTAGCCTATTGTCAGTACCTCATAGTAAACCATATAAACCTATAGTAGTATCAGCCTACTATTGTATGGATGCAATGTCAATTCATTGCATACTTCCCACTTACTTTCATGGTAGCCGCACAGTCGACTTATCGCAGTTATCAATTGGACCAAATCTTATCTAGGCTCAAAACGGCTGCCCAAATTTGCGAACGACCAAAAAGTTCAACATTACATTACTCTACACGACAATGGGCTTTAATTTAGTGTACCTCACGGTTCAAAGCATTCAAACATCTGCCAGAGATGCTGGCTTGAGAGCCCAAATCAGTGGAATCATGGGCTCCACCTCGTAAGTACTCCAAAACCCCGTTTTACACCACCCACTAACATCTAGGCTTGCGTGCTGGATTGTGTTGTTGATGCCGCAACTTATCGAGCAATGGAGATTGAAATCGGCAGAGGGTATTGCCATAGGCTTCATTACCATCTGGTTTCTCGGTGATGTGTTCAACTTACTTGGTTCGATCTGGGCCGGGTTGTTGCCGGAAGTGATTTTCTTGGCCATTTGGTTCTGTATTGCCGACTTCATGATGATCTTTTCGTACTTGTATTATACTCGTCTTCACAAGAAGGTTGAAATTGAGCCAGAAGTAGTCGAGGAAGAAGGAAACGACAGACAACCGTTGTTGAGAAGAAGATCTTCGGCGTTGACCGATATCGCCTTGGAGCCCCAGAGCCACGGCGTTTTCGTCAAATACGTATTGCCATTGGTTTTCGTCATTGGTGCGGGTTTGATAGGGTTCTTGTTGTCGGGATCCAAGTCTGATAGCTTGCCAGACGAGCCATTGGACGATGAGATCAAATTCGGTCCCCAACTCTTGGGATACTTCTCGGCATTGTTGTACTTGGGAGCCAGAATTCCTCAGATTATCCAAAACCACCAAAGAAAATCGGTCCAGGGCCTTAGTTTGTTGTTCTTTTTGTTTTCCACGTTGGGTAACTTGACCTACGCTGGGCAGATATTGTTCTACAGAAGCGACTCCAAGTACATTTTACTCAACTTGAGTTGGTTGTTGGGTTCATTGGGTACCATATTCGAAGACAGCTTCATCTTTTTACAGTTCTACATGTACAAGAACAACGCTATTGAGTAAACTACTAATATTGTTCAAAAAATAATCCATTTAGATATAGCCAATATAAATACACTGCTAAACCAGAAACACATCCAGAGTAGCTAATTAACCCGTAAACCCACCGATTGAAATAAAAAAACCGAGAAATGAAGATGGTATAAAATAAGAGATAAAAAAATTGAAGCCACTGAAAACAATTTCAGCCATGAATAAAAATAAAAGCACCAAATAAAAAAATTAAATAGTTGTAACGTGTTGCAAATACTTCGGGTAAGTATGCAATTACAAGTACTTCTCGTAGTGCTGGTCCTTCAACCATCCAACCTTTTCGAAGGCTGCAAATAACCGCGATGCCTTGTTGACGTCTATTCTGCAAGCCTTTTGAGCGTCGGTTCTTCTAAACTGCTTGCCGGTACGAACTCTTTGAAGCTTCTCGTAGAAAAGTCTTCTCTTTGAGTCGAGATACACCAAGCACGGTAATCTCAAGATAGAAGCAAGCACCACTTCTGCTGGGTGCAACTTCGACACGTTAGGGTCTTGTGACAAGTCCATGGGCTGGCCCTTCCACTCGATTCTCAAGCACTTGGAGTTGTTTTGTGGCAACGTAGTGGCTGGATCAGGCGAGTAGTCGGGAATCGAGTCGTCGATCAACATCTGCTGTTGCAATGCAATTGAAGTGATGGAAGGAGTTTCTCTTCTGACCTTTTTCTTCTTCAAAGGAGGACTGGATGGCGACTCGTTTGAAGAATCGGATTCTTTGGCAATGCTCTTGACTAATCTCCGAGTACGAACTCTTTCTTGGTCCGAAGTGTCGCCTTCATCCGAGTTACTATCCATCATCACCACACGACGCTTGTACTTGCGAGGTACCTGATACCTGTCGTTATTTTCAGGAGCACTAGGCATGTTGTGGTACTGGTTGATAAAGTGAAGATGGGATGCTTTATAGTTGGAATCAACAGAACTCCATGGATGGATAGTCAATTTGTAATCCTTGTAGTTTTCGAGAGTATAAGTAGATTTAGACTCAAGGTATGACTTATCGTCAATAACTAATGGTGGATGTGATGCAATGCTGTTTCTCTGGTAAGGAGAAAGCGGTGGCGATATGATATTGGAGATTCCCAAGCCTTTGACAGGGGCATTGGATCTCTTCTTGGAGTAATCATGGCCGCGGCTCATGCTGGTACCAAGCTCATTTTCGCTGTCAATTTGGTTGGGTGTGAGACACCCAGATATGTCTCTACCACTTCTACCAAGTGGTTGGTATAATAAAGACATAGCTGTAACTTAGGTGGTAAAGCTATAACTTAAGTGGTGTAGCTATAGTTATTTGTTATGGGAAAAAATTTTTAGGAGGTTTTTTTGGCAACTAAAAAAATTTTTTTTAGCAGAAAACTCCTTTAGAATATTTCGTCAAGATCAATTGATTAGTCTAGAGGACAACCAAGGTGATACTGTTCGAAGGTGTGCGAATTGAGTAGTAGTTCTAGTTATTTCGCCTCACTAGTGGTTTTAAAAGTATCTAGTAGAAATTAGCGAGATTTGTTTTCAAATGGTATCTGCCATCTTATCTTCTCCATATATACGTTTGAGATGGAAGAGAAATAATTTTTTTCTATAGCCGTTTCTTTTTTATTGCTTTTTTTTGCAGCTGCAAAAGAAATTGGGAACGAATCATGGGTATGAGAAAATAATCAGTCCGCCTGAAACTCTTGAGTGTGTTAGGCCGAAGTCATACAAGCACAATTGGGTCCTCAATGCTATAAGAGGTAGATCAGGCATCCACACTTCAACATGGAATCAATTGTTCATATCCGCTCGCTACGATGTCTATTCAAGCCATCGGTACTGCAGGCAACAACAGTCAAAGTATGGGTTGTACGCACCCTGCACGGTAAATATGAGAACATGTTTCTTTTGTCTATACCGCTTGCATCGCCGCAGCTCGGCATGTAAGGAATATTACTGGAATCAGTAAGCCAGAGAAAGACATGACTAATCGGTTTGAAGATTCTCCACCTTACCGTAAAATACTCTATTATTCCAGGCAATTCACAAACCGATTGAATTCCATCTGCTCCGACCATCACATATAAAAATATCATTCGCACTCAAAAAATATTGCTCTTGCTTTATGAAACTTCATGACGGTCTACAATTGTATTGCCTAGACAATACCGATGCTGCAATCGTTGGGCGCGCCGCCGCTACACGTCACGAAATCTTTTTCCCCACGATAAGATTACTCACGCTTATATCCGATCTCCTGGCGTGAAATGAGGCATCACGAGATAAAAGTAAACATGAGAACGTAAATACTTTTTGACAATAACCGCCTATACAGCGCGTAGCTACCTATTGTTTAGTTCAAGATGAGATACTCGTCTCTTTTAATCCGTGATGCTAATTCTCTACTGCTATTCTTCCACTTTTCTTCCACTGCTATTCTTCACTCTATTATTCTTTGCCTGTAGTTCCATGCATCCATGATGCACTGCACTAGGTACATTTCTCACTTATTATTATTCAGCGTCCTGTATACAAAACGATTTTTTTACTCATCTTGAATCAAGTCGTAAACTCCATAGACGGTATGGTTAACTTTGTAGGCAAGCTATGTCTCGCGCCAATGGTGCGGTCGGGCGAGATCGCTACTCGACTCTTGGCCCTCAAAAATGGTGCCGATCTCGTTTGGACTCCTGAATACGTCGACAAGAAAATTATCCAGACTACCAGGACAGTCAACGAAACTATCAATACTATTGACTACATTGTCGATACTGCTAGTCACCAACAAGAACCAAAGAATGGCAAAAAGGCAAACAGACCGCCGCCTCCCCCAAAAGTCATTTTTAGAACGCATGCACCATCGGAATCCGGCAAACTCATCTTTCAACTTGGAACATCGGATCCCAAGTTAGCAGTAGAGGCTGCTCAAAAAGTAATTGGAGACGTGGACGGTATAGATCTTAATTGTGGGTGTCCCAAGCCGTTCTCTACTCATTCCGGGATGGGTGCAGCCTTACTTTCGACCCCAGATCTTCTCTGTTCCATCTTGACTGCCTTGGTCGAAAAGGTTGGGGTCCCCAATAAAAAGTCTATTAGCTGCAAAATAAGATTATTGCAGGATTATAACTCCACCTTTGATCTCATCAGTAAAATATGTGATACCGGCATAACCAATTTGACCATTCATTGTCGTACTCGGGAAATGAGAAATCGTCAGGATCCAATATGGACATACCTCAAGCGATTGATTCCATATATACAGGGCAGAGGCGTAAGTGTGGTGATTAATGGTAATATTCAGTCTCGAATGGACTTGACAAACCTTCAGAATGTGTTTAAAAATACCCAGGTGGGTGGAATGATAGCTGAGTGTGCTGAGGCCAATGCGTCGGTATTTAGTGAAAAATTGCCCTTGACAGCGGATCAGGTGGTCCACCAGTATCTTGACATTGCCAAGACATACAACTACGATAACTTCCCCAATTCCAAATTTATGATCCTCAATCAAACACCAGGAAAGTCCAAGTACTACAAGAAGTTTGCTCAACTGAAAACTTACGAAGACTTTGATAAAGTACTTGAAGAAATGAGTGCTGACAAAGAAGAAGTACTCATGACCAAAATATATACCAAGGACCTTCAAAAACAAAGACTGTTGACTGCGTTTGAATATCAGGAATACATTGAGGCTCGATTGGGATTAATGGAGAAGATGGCTGAGGCAGAGCAAGAAGCGGAGCCCAAGCCAGAGCCTTCACTTAAAAGAGCTGAAGAGCCTATATTCAATGAAAAAACCAAGCAACAAAAATCTGAAACAGTATAATCGAAAGAAATCGGCATATCTCTAGAATAATTGACTTGTATAACCATGTACATACATAGAATGGAATTATATACTTCCTAACTATACAAACTTTACTGTACTAATTCAACTGAGGTAATACGATAAATGGCAGTTGACTGAAATATTCTCTACTTGTTCATTCACTGTCTATTTCTCTAATTTTTGTTCATTTGAGTCTTTGTCTACAACTTGTTCATATAAATCTAAATGTCTAATTGTTAAATCTATTTTGTTCTAATAGTATTCGTTGATAGATGCATATAAATGGATAAAATACAGGAGGTGTCATTAGTTATAGTATATTCCAACGGGTCATGTAATTTGCACCCATGAATTTCATCCTTCCATCTATAATCGTCTATATACAAGTGAGAAGCAAAGGATGGAACTTTAGATGCACAGGGGTGAGACTTACCTCAACAAATGCTTGATTCCACACCATGCACCAGCAGCACCTGTCATTAACGCAGTTGAGTATGCCATTGGTTTGATTCCGGCACTGCTTCTGAATAAGGCTCCGGCAATTGCACCAGCACCCAAAGAATTAAAGTCGTCATGAACTCCTCTGAAGTAGTCCAAACTGGAGTCGATCACATTGTAAGTCAATGCCAATACACCGGCGGAGTTTCCCAAGTATGGACCTCTCTTGGTGATGTGATTTAAAATGGTGTTTAATTGTAACTTTGGTGGGGCATTCTTTGGCATGTTTTTGATACCTTCCTGGAATCCGTAAGCACCTCCTACTCCTAATCCCATCAAATAGAGAGTACCGGTACCATAACTCAAGTCATCGGTCCAACTTCTAGAAGGAAGTAAACCTTTGGAACCTTCGATGTCGTTCAATTGGTCGTCTTTAAGATCCAAGAACTCCACTCCTTTTTCTAATCCTGCCAAAGGATGCAATCTGGATGAGTCGAATACTCCTGGGCTATTGATAATACTGGATACATCAGACACTTGTGCTGGATCGAATCCTAACGAATTTTTCAATTCAGGTTCTTCCTGTTTTGCTTGTTTGCTGCCAAATAACCACGACATTACAATGTTCTATATGTGTTTTGATGATTTATGAGGTCAGATCTATCGGAATATTCCGGCTTCCGTATGGTATCTATGGTATAAGGCTCTTAAACCTGGTTAGTCAAGTTGGTAGGCAAACTTTGGCCAAAAAAAATTTTACTCATTGGGTGAAAAGTGTAAATGGAAGAACAACCTGCACTTTTTAATGTGCAATCTCGGAATACAGATTTGCCGGTAAAGGTGTCGTGTGCGGGCGAAAGCAATAGGCAGAAATGGAGTAGAAGATGGTATGCTTAGACTTTCGGGTTAGCAGTTCAACAAGTTCCGTGGCAATCACTGAAGGTAACTTTTTATGGTAGCTGAAGAATTCGAAAATTAAGTTTTTTTGAGGGTTGAAAAGTGATGACCGATAACGGAGACTGCGAAAAGTACTTCGACTCCATATCGTATCCCAAGCTTTCATAACTTAAATGGCTACGATAGTCTTGGCCATACTCTGTGGCAATGCCATATTAGAATATTCTTGATCGTGAATTTGCAATTGTCCCACTACTTTCTGACCGGTGTTCGCGGTATGTATGTTCTGCCAAATTTCGCAGCCAATTTTATTTTATGCTGCTTCGACTTTACTATATAGATAAATGATTCACGAGCAGACAAGTTTTGAATGCCAAACCAACATGTCTATTGTAATTGAGCCGATTAATGTTATTGATGAAAGCTTTGAAACTGCTATTCTTGAAGATTTTCGTGGAGTTGGAGCCTTGGAGGAGGAGTACAAGAGGTTAGTGGCTCAAGGAAAAATTGATCCCCACAAGGTGTATTCTCAACGAGTCACCGACCTTATTGACAAAACTCAATCTTTCAAGTTCAATTTTACCAATATTGATGACCTCAACCGAAAGCTTTCAATGAAGATTTTTCACAACAAGGAGTTAAGAGAGCGAGTGTTTGAGTCAAGGAAAAGGCATATGGACTATTTACCGGCGTACAAGCCTCCCTCGAAGCAACATTTACTAGCTTTTAAGATTTTTAGTGAAGCATATTTGTCGAGCCGTCCTGCTTGTTCAAGCGGGCCTGGTCGAACAGCACCAAGAAAGCCGCTTCTTCCAAAGGCGAAAACTAATACCAATCTCGCAACCTACGTTCATAAGATTTATATGTATGAGCAATTTCTTAAGGACCAGCTAAAGCAGCAAGTTTTGAACACTCCAAATGAAAGTCCGGTAATGAGGCTACCAACCATGAAGGCCAAAAAGGTGGAAGAGAGCTTAGTGGATAAGGTTTATGAGAATTCGCAGTCTGCTGTGACATTTGAGTTGGGACCTTCTGAGACGTCGTCTTCATCAAGCTTCGCGGCCTCAACAGGGTGCACAGTTCAGCTTGGTTCAGGCAGAACTTTATATTTGAAACACAAGTATGATCCCGAGCTTAGCAAGGCTGTTGCTCGGTCAATGAGCTTGAAGCAATATGAGCAATCTAAACCTCCCGTATACCCTTGATGATTTTGAGTGCAAATCGTTTTTGTGAATTTTTGCACCCAAACAAAAAAAAACAAAAAAATTAACGATACTACGAACCAATTCCTAATTTACAACGACATTCTCTTTATATCGACTGGTGGTATTGTTTTGTAACTACACCATTTCTTTTTTTAGTTAAATATCTCAATAAACTTGACGTATTGCGACTGTTCATCTTGAGGCAAACTCCGCAGTACTACAGCCCGTGAAGCTTTTGCGCCCGTGGGAGATATTTTCAAAATCCGAAATTAAAGAGCAGCACGTGATTCTACAACAACACCGAGAATCATTGGTGTAGGCAACGAAGCAGGCAGAGCACAACAGAGCTATACTAGAACACATCATAGAGACAATTCGGAAACACGACACCTTATAGAACAGCAAGGCTACGCAATGAGCAAAAATTTGTGGCAAAAATCGCCAGACAACCATGACATTCACAACGTGAATCTGAGTACCCAGCTAAACTTACTACCAATGGTAGACCCCAACGATCCCCATGGAATACCGATGGATACACAAGGATGGGGGAAAATACGAAGGAACGAGTCGGATGAAAACGAATCGGATGAAGAAAACAACGACAATGCCAATGCCAGTGTCGGGGTCATGAGGACGTACAATCCCAAACCACAGTATGTTCCGCCATTAAACTTTGCGTTGGTCGAAGATGGAATTTACCGTTCAGGGTTTCCCATGCCTATAAACTACACATTTATCCACCAACTAGGACTCAAAACTATTATTTATATTGGAGATTTGGGACACGCAAAGAAAGACAAGAAGAAAGACAAGAAAGAGAAAGACAAGAAGGAGAAGGAGGAAAAAGACAATAAAGAAGACAAAAAAGGAAAAGAATCAGACGAAAAGAGTCAAAAGAAAAAAGACAAGCAGTCCACTGCCGAAATTATGGCCAACTACCAAGAATGGATCAACAGCAGTACCGATATCACATTTCACAACCTACTCATCGAGCTGTCGCAAGAGCCGTTCAACTCTACCGAAATCCAACACCAAGCCCAGGTTTCCTACAGCAAAGCATTACAGCTCATGCTAGACAAGCGGAACTTCCCCATCCTAGTCCATTCCAACAAGGGAAAGCACCGGGTGGGCTTGTTGGTGGGACTTATGAGGAAATTGCTTCAAGGATGGTGTTTGAGCGGTATTTTCGAGGAGTACGAGAAGTTTGCCATGGGCAAATCGGAGTTTGACTTGGAGATCATTGAGTTGTGGCAGCCTGAACTCTGGGTACAGGATGAATACAAGCCTGACTTTGCCAGAATATAGCATTTCATACATTTTATTCAAGAGTTTAGTTTGTTATTCCTGATAATGAGATATGTGCTCTTATATAATTATATACGTACTACACCATACATGGCTATATTCGTGCCAGTTTGCAGCTACAGGTTGTTTTTGAGCTCACGCAATTTGTCCATGACATCAGGACCCAGGGATTTTCCGGTAACTTTGAGAACTTGCGGGTCGGAGAGTCTCATGAACGGATTGAATTGCAACTCGTCGCCAATGGTGAACTTGCCTGTGGTGAACTCGTTGTCTTTGACGAACTGAACCAACTTGTCCATGGCTTCGTTGTTCAACACGGTCTTGGAGAAATTCACATTCAGCTTGGTGTACTCGTGCCCCGGATAAACTACGGTGTCCTTGGGTAATTTTGCAAGCACCGAGTTGAGCGACTTGTGCATTTCCGCACCCGACCCTTCAAAGAAACGGCCACACCCACTGGTGAACAAAGTGTCTCCCGTAAGGACTGCTCTCTCCTTTGTAATAGAATCCTCAATGTAAAAGCAAATCGAGTCTTGTGTGTGGCACGGCGTATGGAGCGCGGTGATGGAAAGGTTGTCGCCCAAATCAATCACCTCGTTGTGCGATGGCGTATAAGTCACGGCCGGAGAGTCCTTTCCAGCAATGATAGGTAAGTCAGGATACCTTTTGTGGAACTCACTGTTACCGCCAGAGTGGTCGTGGTGATGGTGGGTGTTGACAATTGCCTTCAATTCGAAGCTGGGCTTGTTCTCCTTAAAGTAGTCCAACACGTCCTTGGGCTCCGCGGGGTCGATGAGCCAGGCGTGCTTGGTGGGTGTGTCGATGACCAAGTATGCGTAGTTGTCGCCGGTGCCCCACCTCATGGGAATTGCTTTGATCTGCATGTTTCTGGTGAATCTAACACTGTTGCTGAAGGCCCGAAACATGATTTAGTTATACCGCAAGTTTGTGCAGGAGCATTACTAACATTCGACAAACGGCTCGATAAGCCTGGTGCGAAAAGCAAATCGTAGCATATGATTGCACAGAAAAACAACTGACCATAGCTCCGACGAACACCCCAACAAGGAATATATTCTGAGGACATTATAGACCATTTTATGTTGGTGTATGGATTATCTCGTAAATGCTGTAGAACGTGGATATAGGATATAGAGTAGAGATGTAGTAGAATAGTATGGTGGTCTTATTTAAAATAGTGGTAGTTTATTAGGAAGTAATTAAAATAGTGGTAGTTTATTGGAGAGTAATTAAAATAGTGGTAGTATATTGGAAAGTAAATAAAATAGTGATAGTTTGCCGGGAAGTAAATCAAATAGTAGCGGTATTATTTGATCGAAGCAGAAAATGTGGCGTTTTATTTGGGTGCGATTTGCAGCATTTTTTCGAGGTTGCAAATTGATGTCACTCATAATTCATGGAGCATCAAAGATTATTTTATAGTCCAACTGGATGGCGATTATAGTTGCAAAGATATTTACTTGTTCAGTGTAATTTACATCCCATTTTCTAGAAAGATTCACAAAATTCCTTTGAATCTATAAACATTGAATACGGCGAAAGACTCGTAAGGACAAAGTCAATAGGATTGTGCTACAATTATCTAAAGTACATTAGATTCAATATACCCCAACTGTTAGTCCTACTAATAAAATATTTACTATTTTTGCAACCATTTTCTGCGACTACTTCTTTCCTACCACTTTTTCGCTTGCATTCCCTCAGGAGGACTCGTTTCAAACTCTTTAGATTTAGCGTCTTCCCAGTTGGTTGTCAACACAGTCCCGTTGGACTGGACGTACGACTTCATCATTGCTCTCCGCGTGTCGTCGTCTGTATCCTTGTAGAGCTTTTCAAAGAACGATGCTTCGTTGGTCTGAGAATCGTCCTCGTCGTCATCTACCTTGAAGTTTGCCCAGTTGATGGACTTTTTCGAAGATGAAGGGTACGATAACGGCGCCGATTCGGCAACAGTTGACTTTTCAAGCGCGGACCAGTTTCCGGCAATCTTTTTTCTAAGATATATCTCCACTTTGGTCCCAAATATGCGGTGCGAACACTCGCTGGGCACGATTTCGCCACCCAAGGGATCAAGCAAATAGTTGTACTCGGAGTTATCGGTGCTGGGAAACGACACCGAAACCGAACTGTCGTCGAACTGGACCGAAAATGTGTCGGCAGAAACGTTTTTGGCGTAGATGGTGATGGTCACTGCTTCTTTGGTTTGGTACCAATCGTCCTTAATTTTGGCCTTGATGGGTGCTTGCTTGTTGATGACTTCTGGGTCAGACGAGGTTTGCGGGTTTGATGGTGCCTTTTCTGATAATTCCTCTTCGCCGTCACTTTCCTCTCCTTTTCCTGATCTTATATCGTATTCACACTTGGACTTCCATACATCCAATGTCTTCTCCTGGCAATCGTATGTCTTGGCCTTTTCAAAGTGCTTGAGTGCCAGCTTGAATTTCTTTTCAGAGTAGTATACTAGCCCTAATCTGAAGTAGCACGCACCTATATCGCTTCTCTTGCCTCGATTTTGGGCGATATTATATGCTATCGAGATATCTTTCTTGGCTGCGTCGTAGTTGGCTAGTTTGTGCCATGCTGAGGCTCTTTTTATATAAGGCTGGAATGCTTGTTCATTTTCTTTGACTGCTTGGGTGAAGAAGTTGATGGCTTCAAGATAATCCTTGTCGTTCAAACTTTGGTCCCCTTTCTTAATTAGTAAATCAATTGCCATTGGTGCTGGTGGTCCTTCAGTGGATCAATAATTTGGTTGAATAAATTGCGAGCGCACAAAAAAAAAGCGAGACAAATTCTATCTTTGCAAGATTGATCGTAGTAAAGTAGATTTATCGTGGTACATATAGAGTATTGTTTACGGCTGTGGTATCGGATGTATGATATATATGATACAAGTGGAAAATGGGAACATCCTTGGGGAATCCCCCCGTCGTCTTGGTATTCCTCTTGGTAATGGCTCTACTCACGTGCGCATTGCTGCAAAAAAATACTATAGATTACTTCTTTTTGCCAAGCACACGGTAGATAATCTCTATTTTTACGTTGGTATTACCATATCGATTTCCAAAATGACTTTGGTCCCTGGTGCCTTTTTTCAATATTAGGCAAGCATATCCAAAGAATCAACATCAACGAATAAAGACCAATAAATACGGGCAACACCACGTAAGTCCCAGCACTCTGAGATAAAATACCTACTAAAAACGGAAAGAGAGCGCCTCCAGATGATCCAAATGCCGTCATAATCGTAAGCGATACGATCTGGATTTTTCTTGGTAGCAACCCTTCCAGAGCACTATAAGTGATGAGCAAAGGATAATTGGGCCCTATGAATACCCCAGCAATCGATACTAACACCGCAGCCACAATTACATGAGGAATCACCCATGTCAACGTAACTAACACAATAGAAAGTAATGAAATAACAATAAGACTTCGACGAAGCCCCCCGTACTTATGGAGCGGTCTTGTAAGCACCAATCTACCAATAGTCAAACCACCCCAGAATCCCGAGGCTACGTAACCCACTTTGGTAGGATCTCCCTTACGGTAGTCTAAAAAGAAAGTGACGATCCAGCCAGCCAACGATACTTCTGAGCCTTGGTAGAACAACACGAAAAACGATATGAGCCAAGTCACGGGGTTTTTCAACGCCAAAAGCATATCACTCTTGTTTGCATTTTTAGCCGGAGTCGCACCGCTAGATCTGCCAATGGATTGCATTTCGATCTGCTCGGTTTCTTCGTGGTTCTCAGGTTGGAGCAAGTGGTCGTCGGAGTCCCATGGTTTGAGATCCTCGTCCGAGTCTTTGAAAGCATAGAAAAGCGCCACTCCCGTGACAGCCATCATTCCGAGTAAAATCAAGTAGAAATAGTGCCATTTCACCCCCGCATTGACCATTCCTGTCGCAATAAGCGGAGACACCGTTGCACCGGTTCCGTACGCACCATGATTGAAGGATAGATACTTGGATTGTTTGTCGAGCCGTGCCAAAAAGACGTTTGACTGCGCCAACACCACTGCTATTCCTACGCCCCCAAAGAAAAACCCTACAACTATGGCAGGAAACTTGGTTCCGCTCGCGACTATCGAGTACATGATGCAACTACTCACGCACCCCGCGGGGAACGACATCTTTTTTCCCAACCACGGCTGGATTTTGTTCGCAAAGCACGCAACCAGGATAAATCCCACCGCGTTACTGATCCAGATCAAAGATGTCACCGCATAATTGATTTGATAATAATCTTCAATGTGAGGCAACAACGCACCAGGTGCTGCATCACTAAAGCCACCTATAAAACTCCACAATATACACGTCACGATCCGCCACTTGTTCTGAGGCGGATTAGACGAGCTCATAATGTTTTGGTGCGGCTTGCCCACGGGCTCTGCCCAGTCCAGGGTAGACTCGATTGGTGGTGCATTTGCGGTGGTGGTTTGATCGGTGAGGTCTTGAGTGGAAAATCGATAATCGATGGGTGGCCGCGATCTCGATTGATTTTCGAGCGTAGCCTGCGATTTCTCTCGCGTAAGTACCGCAATATCCTCACGTTTCTTCTTGTTCTCCGACATAGATACTCTTCTACCTTGTCTTCGTCATTAGAAATCCCCCACTTTATATGTAAGCGATGCCCGGAGAAAATGTCGTTGCTCCGCATTTTTTCCAGGTCCGTTTCCTAATTCGGCCGCGATGCTACACTGGTAAAAACGTTGTTGTAGTTGTGCTCCTATTTAATATACAATAATTTACGACTGACCGGCTGCTTGCACCAAATCCAAAAACTTTTCCTTGGAGATCTCGTTCATCAATTCTTCCTTTTTGGTTTGTCCCACCTTTTCGCGGTCAAGTTCTTGGGTGGTTCTGACTTGCGTCGACAAGATGGCATTGAACAACCGCACCACACCCTTCTGAGCGACTTTTTTCAATTTGCGCTCACCATCAATGATTTCTCTCACTTTTTCGGGCTCGCTTGATGAAGGTAACAAGTGCTCGATACGGTGTTTGTCCTGTAACTGTTTCTTTTCGGCCAGAATAGCTCTTTTGGCTTTGGCTTCCAACTTATCCGATTCCAATTTCTTGATTGTAACTTTGTTTCTGGCTAAAATAGGATCTTTTCTATCATATGCCTTTAATCTGGAACCGATAATAGCGTTGAATGCACCTGCAAACGATTCGGATCCGTCATCGAGATTCTTCTTCTTCTTTAATTTTGGAATATCTTCGTCTTCACTGCCTTCGTCTTCGCTGTCGTCGTCATCTTCGTCTTCTTCACTACTTTCACCGGAAGAAACATCGGCTACTTCAAGCTCATCATCTATCTCAAGATCATCCAAATCCTCGAGCTCTTCCTCTTCGGAAGAGTGGTCGGATTCCTCTTTCTTCTGTACAGGCTCTGGCTTCTTTGCCACAACCTTGGCTTTTCCCTTGGATACCTTTTGTTTCTTCTGTGCTGGACCCATATCGTTATGTACTAGTCTTCTTCTTGTGCCCCATCTCATAAAAAAAGTGCATCGCATATTTTGTCACGTGACAGATGGTTTATTGGTGTTTACGTTTGGTTTCAGATCTATAAACAACACGCTGGGTGGCTATAAAATGAGCCAGGATGAAAACAATCCACGTCGAGGTGTATACCTGAACGGGCCTCTAAAAGCTTTTGGTAACAAGAGGACCTTGAACGTAAATCAAATGGAATCGAAACGAAGCCGATTAGATCATGGAAGAACTTTGAAAGGTACTACACCAAAGATTAATCTGGAGAATAGTGAATATAACAGAAAACAAAATGAACTTTCAGATTTAAATGGACTTAAAATGTCATTGATTACCAAAATGCAAAAAGAAGAGTTTAAACTTCATATACTCAGTAAAGAATACGAAGATCTCAAAGTGAAAGCTGCCAAATTGGACGAGTCTATTGAAACAGTCAAGCAGGATCGCAAGAATATGCATTTGGATTATGAGAACGAATACAAAGTAGAAAAACAGCGGCTGGTTTTGAACCATGAAAGAAGAGTCAATGATCTCAAAGAGTCGATTACCGGCCAAATCGATAACATAATTACCACCAATGGGCAACTCAAGGCCACCGAAAGAGCGCAATTGGTCCAGAAATGCGATGAGACCGCGCAAGACATTAAGAACCAGAAGCACGGTTTAAACAAAGCCCTCATCAAGCTCAAGGAATCACATGGCAAAAACCTCCATAACCTTGAATCTACCATGCGTGAGAACATAGATACACTCAGACAAACTATTAGCACGATCAAACAAAGTAAGGCAGAAAAAAGTGCCAAAATAGCCCAGTTGAGCCAACAATTGCAAGCATTAAACCACAGCCACCACGACCTTGAACAAGCAAAAAGCCTGATGGTACTGAAAAGTTTGGGAAAACAAGGTGAAATTGAGGTTCTCGAATCCTCCATCGCCTCCAAGAGTGCCCAAATTACTGAGATCGAGAGCTCGTGGGTGCAAAAGGCGGTTCGCATTGAGTTTTTTGAGCGCGAGTCGCAGAAAATGGAGTCCCAAAAGGTGCACCAGGAAGCCATAAGACGGGTTCTTCACAATCAGCTTCAGGAGCTCAAGGGAAACATACGAGTGTTTTGTAGAATACGTCCGGCAGGAACGGACAGATTGGCCAAAATTGAGCTTAGCAGTGACGAACTTAATGATGAAGCAAGTCAAGATTTGGTGCTCACTCGACAATCACCCAACAATTCGAATCAGGTGTACAAATTCCAGTTTGACAAAATCTTTAGCGAAAGTCTGAGCAATACCCAAATATTTGAAGAACTTTCTCAATTGATACAGTCTTCTCTTGATGGATTTAATGTGTGTGTGTTTGCGTATGGGCAGACAGGATCTGGCAAAACCTACACCATGTCCAATCCTGGTAACGGAATGATTCCACTCTCGATTCACAAGATGTTTGACGATATACAAGAATTAGAGCAAATCGGATGGACGTACGAAGTTCAGGGACAGTTTATTGAAATTTACAACGACACCATTATCGATCTATTGGCTGCACCCAGTCGGGATGTCAAGCACGAAATCAAGCACGACGATATTGGGTGCAAAACTACCGTCACGAACACCACGTCAGTGAAACTCTCTAGCGTGCAGCAATCGTTTCAGATATTGGAGAAAGCCAGCAAGAACCGTTCTACTGCGTTCACTCATTCCAACGAGCGCTCGTCGAGATCCCACTCCATTTTCATCATACGACTCAGCGGGGTGAATCTGAAAACCGGAGCTACCTGCGACGGAACATTGAATTTAATAGACTTGGCAGGTTCCGAAAGACTCTCTGTCTCACAAGTGAAGGGCGATAGACTCAAGGAAACCCAGGCTATAAACAAGTCGCTATCCAGTCTTGGCGACGTAATTTATGCCTTGGGTCAGCAACAGCTGCAGGCTACGACACAGCACATACCGTACCGTAACTCCAAATTGACGTACTTATTGAAACACAGTTTGGGAGGAAATTCTAAGACACTTATGTTTGTTAATATTTCGCCTTTGGAGGTGAACTTCAATGAGACGGTGAATTCCCTTCGCTTTGCTAGTAAAGTCAACACCACAAAATTAAATAGAACCAACTGAACAGCGTAACCGAACGAGCGAAATTACAGATAGATTAGAACTAATAAATAAAAGAGGAGATGAAAAGTATCCGTATAAACGAATTTCGATCAAACGTAACTTGACAAGCTTTGCAATTACCGTTTGCGAAATTTCGCAGCCATGTCAAGTTTTGCATCAGAGCACTGAACGAGCTTAACTGAACGAGTAAAAACAAGATAAGTTACCGAGAACCAGTAGATTGGAAGAATACCAGGATATCGATAATGAGGAGGTGATTGAACGATTAGAATATAAGATTCCTGGAGTTTGGAAGAGTAAAAGAATGAAGATACATTTATGAAAAAATATTACATATAATAAGAAAATTTACCATTTTTTCATCATTTCTAGAGGGAGTTATTAATAATTGGTAATTTATAATTGCTAGTCGAGTCATAGTTGGATTTTTCCTGTGAAGTTATATTGAGACTACTCAGTTTATATACAAGATTATGTAAAGTTTGATAACTTACATATAATTAAGTCTAGTTTTCCGCAATCAAGTTGGTAGATGGGGCGTAGTTGGTGGCCCCCACCAAAACACCGGTTTTGACAGCCTCGTTCCATATGGCAGAGTAATTTTCCTGGGCCCAGGCGCTGATCTTGGCCTGGCCGGCTTTGTCCATGCAAAAGTTGTGTAGTGAAATCACAAGATCGGAATCCACGGCAATGTCATAGTCTTCCATGCCACCTACCAATGCCAAAGCTTCGTCTGCAAGGCCATGGTACACATACGCAATAAGATACTGACGGTATATAGCACGGTTGGGGATGATGTTGAACTGCGAGAGGTTGTTCCAGAATTTTTGCACGTATGCCAAATCATTGTAGGTATATGTTTTGATCATGATCTGGACCGAGTCCTCGTTGATACCTCCAAGCTGTTTGGGGGTGGTGGACATGGCCAAAAAGAGCTCGCGGGCCCTTGCGACGTCCTGCAAGTTGGAATATGAATTGAGAATGGCGTTTTGAAGGCTGATATCTTGAAGTCCGATATTGACGTCCAATTTGAGGTTTTCATGGAGCTCAATCACCCCTTCTTCATAGAGTTTGTTGCCAAACTGCTCAAACAACAAAAAGTACATGTCTCTCAGAGGCGGCAAGTTGCCGTGGTTTCCGTGCAACTCGTAGAGCTTACGCACCTGTCTAAAGATGATGAGTGCCGCATTCAAGCGATCCTTGCTGCAAAAAAACTTCATCGTGGGTAAATAGGTTTCGTACGGCACAACAAAGTACTTGTGGAGCTCGCCGTAGAGTACCCAGTTGGTTTCGTAGGTAGATTCGTTGTTGTAGGAGATGACAAACGTGGCAAGTTCATCAAAGAGACGTCGATACTTGGTGCCCCATGGCTGGTCTAGTGGCAACTTGGTGGTGGAGTCCTTGTCTATGGTCGGAAGCTCTCGTTTCAACATCTCGATAAGATCGCCCACGTACTCGGCCAGGAGCATGCGCTGGGCCATGCCGGTGATGGCTTCGGCGTTGCATTGGTGGTCGGGTCCGCCCATCAGCCTCTTGATCTTGGTAAACACTCCAAAGATCGTATCTACATCGTCCATGTTGCGACACACACACACAATCAAGTTGTTCAAGGTCGCAATGACGCTTGGCTCGGTTCCATTTGCCCACTCTACACCGGCATCAAGACTGTCTTCAAAGAGTTCTACTGCCTGGACATGGTCGTTGATCGCAATGGCCCGGTCAATACGGTACTTGTACGAGAGCACAGACTCAGAAAATCCCGAGTGCTGCTCAAAGTGCTTGGTGATTCTGGTGATCTCCTCGCCGCGAGGCGCTATTTGTCGCATCATGAGTGTTTGGATAGTGCGTGTATAAATTTCACTACACTCATCCCCCACGGCCACCCGCCGCACCACGTCATAACCCTCTTGGTCCAGTTGTTCGAGCTCTCTCATTAATTGTACCTGAACCTGGGTGGGCAGTGGTGGCAACGAGAGAACATGGTCGCATACGATCTCATGCAAGCGCTGATGGCCGGCGCTCGCCACAACTAGGATATCGATGGACTCGGGAGACGCCACTCGAAGTTCCTCCACCAATTGTGCACGCGGCATGTGGTTCAAGTGCGCCAACAATCTGGTGCAGTTTTGATCGAGCCGCGCGTTGTTTGCAGCACTCGCTAACTGGTGGCCAAGTTGATGTAGAACCACCGTCGCGCGCACACTGAGATTTTCAATGTCCGCGCACTCTATTACCGTATTGGTGGCCCACTGAATACGATCAACATTTCGTTCCACGTCTTGGTACTCATGGGTGCGCGGTAAGTTATCGACAAACAACGACTCGATATAGCTATTAAACCTGATGTAGAATTCATCATTGATGAGAGGAGAAGCGATCGGCTCGTGATGACCAACATCAGTACTACTGCTAGAATCATACGATGGTGATATATGGCCCTTTGTTTGGGATTGACTGATTGATGTGGCCAACTTTTCAAACACCGCCAAATCAAGTTTATTATTGTGCTGGTAGTGCTCAAGAAGCTCAATGACAAAATCTGCAGACAAAAAGCGCGCCTTTTGACTAATCAAACTGCTGATGACGAGATGGAAGCTCGACGAGAGTGTTCCCAACTCAACTAGATAAACCAACGTCGTGGCCGGAAGATTGGCTATAATGTTATCATGTAGTAAGAACTGGGTGATTATCGATATGTACCGAGGCATCTTGACCGGCTTAGTGCCGCTTTGCGGCACCAATGACTTGGCTGAAAGCTCAAAGAGCTGGATAAGATTCTGGGTTGTTAATGTAGAGCCCGTCATATTCTTTCCATTGAGTCGGTAAAGCTCCATTACCGCTCCATCGACCACCTTTATAGCATCAGTATCCAAGCGAGATGTCTCGTCGACGATTTCCACTAGCTTCGATGCCATGAGCCGAGCCTTTAGCTTGGGTGCAATATCGGTTGTTCGTACCAAGTACTTCAAACCCTGTATTCTATCGTTGGTATCCTCTACTGTCTCTTGTGTATATGCTGTTTGATTTGTATCTTGATTGGAGTCATTTTCCTGTGGTTTGGGAGCCTGTCGTCTGAACTTACTGAGCGGGTTGGTCCAGCTGCGATGCCGAACCGGCGTCACCGACACACTCCTGAGCGTTGTCAAACCATTTGGGGCTCTTTTCTGTGTAGTCAGAATGGCTGATGATACTACGGCCGCAAGGACTCGAGCGTTAGTTCGTACCACCATTCTATATCATTGGTGATTTTTCAGTTCGTGATGATTATTTTTCACAAAAAAAAATCAGCGTAAAATAAAAGCCCAAAAAGTCAAACTACATAAAAGTGTCCAATTCTTGACGATGGACTAGTATTAGACTCCAGTTGCTTCGTAGATCTTCATTCGGTACATGCATAACCACAACCCACAAGCTAGTTCATTCATCACGACTCATTGCATATGGCCATTCAACTTCGCAGTATATTTGAATAATCTCTTCGATCTCAATACTCTAAAATTCTACGAAATAATCTTTCAGCTTCATTCATGTTCCTTGAGCAAGTCCCTATATTCGACCCCGCTCATTGTACGAGTATTTCTCGAAAAGCTTTAGTAGATTGGAAAGACAAAGCTAATAAATTGAATTACCTGGATGCTTAGAATTCTCGAGGTGAACCCTTGGAATTATTTCAGTTTAGAAATTGGGATCACCGGGTCCAGACTTAGCCCTTATACAGTTCATGATTCTTCATATAGTTTAGAACACACCTTAGCTCGCCCCAAATAGTCGACTGTCTACTGCTGCTTCTTACTATCCGCACTTGCTGAGTGTGTACTAGAAAAGTCTATGTCTGGCGTAGAGAATCGGCGCATCTTGTTGTGAAATTTTACCAGATTGACGTTATCTAAAAGTGTGTGGAAAAATTTCGCAGCTTTCGGATAATCATCTCAACTCTATAACGTACATATTGCGAAAAGTTTACTTGATGCGGCCTTTTCTCCGGAGAAGTAAAATCACAATAGGTATTGCATCCTGCAATGACTTGCGTAGATCCGAGAATCCGTAAATACGAAAAACAAACTCCTGCCGATGGAAATTCCTCTCTTTATGCTCCAGGTCCAGCCAGACTATTAACGTCGCACTTCCGCGGTGCAGCCCTGGCTCTTCTTCTATTCCTGTAAAAAAATACGATTGATTATTTCATGCGTGGTGCATATGGATTATTTGGTCCTGGTAATAGCCAAATTAAACTCGAACCTAGAACTAAGGTCTGGCCGAAGTTTTTTTTTACTTGTGCTACTCTATTTAAGCCAATTTAAAGAATAGGGGGGCAACCGAATGCCGAAGAATATTCATCGAATTAGAATCATATAAATTGATTGTTTTAAAAATAAGTTCTGGCTAGATCAATAAGCTCAGTGCGAATATTATATTTTATTATTTTTTAAAAAAAGTGAAATTAAGCATCTTCTGCATAATTTTAATAGAACAAGCTCCGGTCTATCGTGAGGTACCATATGTCCAGAAACTGTTATCTCCATATACGTTGTTATGGAGATAGCAGTATTTCACGAACCGATAGACTAACTGTTACTACAATTGGTTCATTTAAAGTTTTAGTCAATCGCACCAATGATCTTAGTAATGAGTAGATAGCCAAAGGTGCCAACATATTGCTCATGGGGCGTAGCTATGTTGTCTTGAGTGACTAGTCCGAAACGGTGAAAGAACATCCAACAAATATTCATTGGAAACACAATCGCTGTAGTTACCTCTGATATCATGATGCAAATATGTATACTTTCGCAGTAAGAGTAAGCCGCTTCACATAGAGTGAAGCAGAGTTCGTAACCAAAGTCTGATTGCACAAGCCATGAGATTGGCAATTTCGGTCGTCGAATATCTGGGGATACAAACCTTCCATAGGCCATAAAGTGTATTGTTGATAATTGCATCTCCGAATCGTGCTGAAGTTTAATCGATCGACTTTTGTTTCTGCAGGACCTAGATGACATTACAAAGGATTCAATGCGTAGACTTTACCTTGAATTATGAGAGATTCTTCTCACAGGTGATCATCATTAATAGGGAAAGAGAGGAGTTCCAAGAGTGCGAATTGCGAAATCTAGAGCTATCAATAAATGAAGTGCCAGATTCAACGGAGTTTTTGTGTAGAAGCAAAGATGTAATTCTATGGCTGATTCATAGATCGATCGCCGAGGGAGGTCTCCGTGTGAAACTATGTAGCTCAAGGGTGTACAATTAAGTTTTCTGCGACTGAAAGTCCGCACCCAATTGTTCTTGCGAACTGCCGCATGCAGGGTAGAGAAAATATCGTTCTCACAGGTTGGTCCACAGTCTTTGTTTAGGGGTGCCATAATATTGTGCTATTCTCTTGTATGTCGCGACATGGTGTGTTGTAATCACAGCAAGGTGTTTGAGAAGTTTGGTATGAAATGAAGCGTATAAATTGCTTGGCCAAGCAAAATGCTACATTGCCGAGACTTCCATGCTGCATGATTGAAAATCTTTTTTAAGGTTAAATAAATAATCATGGCAACCAAGGTGGGTGAATGTAGAGGTGAAAAGTTGAAATTGCTCGGCTAATGAAGATGTTTAGTGTTGATAGTAGCTATGTAGATGATTTTGGCTATTGCCGGAATTTACGAGACATCAATTTCGTGAAAAGCATATTACTCCAAATTACGTTTAGAAGTAGGTACAAAAATAGTGCATGACAAACGATCGGCGACGCCTGCTGAAAGTGAGGAATTACAGGCATAAATTGAATTTAGAGGCCGGGTTTAAATCGGACCGAGTATATTATTGAGCACGTAGTCTCCCACATTTCTAGAACCATTTGGCAGTAAAGTGGCAGTGGGTATAGTTTATTCTTGAGATAATATATCGCAATAACATAGATATGCCAAGTTTAAGTGAGTATCTGGGTGAACATCTGGGATGTAATCAGACAATTAGTCAACAAAGAGATTAAAAGGTACAGTCATTACGAATTAATCAGGTTTGAATGCACAGAGACTCAAAACCGTCTCGTTGGGAGGCAACAAGTTTACTGACAAGTCTACAAGCCGTGACATGAGAATGACGGCTTATGAATATTTTTGGCCGCGCAAAGATGAGATTCAGGCTCGGTAATGAAAAAATAATCTAGTAAGAGGCGGCATGGCGCATTAAACTCTTGGACCAGGGTACTTGTCTCCAGTGTTTGCTGCACGTTGAACAATCGTGGCCAAAAGTGCCGCTTCTATTTACTATGTAAACCTCTAATTCTTTCCTGTCTATTGCGGCGGTCGCAGCCGATTATTTCACCTGGCCCGCCATTTTTGATTGCAACGTCAGCTATCTACTAAACAGTGACCACCACCGCCTTTAATGCAAACGGCCAGTCATCGAAATACAACATGGCGTGTCTCGTCATGCTTATAATTGGCCCGTGATCGTACCCCACTATTTATCTGCAGTGAGTCACTCACTGGCTGAACCCTTGTCAAGCTGCTCAATCTTGTCCTCGCTAGTTTCTCTCGGCGTGCATCAAAAAAAATCTTCTTATTAATCGAATTCACCCAGTGACAGCCTAGGCAAGCAACCGCGATATTCTATATATAGTGTAGTCTTCCGTGTATTTTGAAAGGCAATTGACTTTCGTAGCGCCCGATAGTGTCTCACTTTCCCTCGCACCTTCAACAGTCTAACATTCGCACCTTCTAGCTGGCTGTCACCATCGCACTCCCGGTCTTTTCAACCGCGCTTCTTCCCGCACAAGCCCTATTTTCCCCCTCGTTAAGCCAAAAAAAAGTCAAATTTTTTTTCTGTACAATTCAGTTTGTTGTTTATCCATCAGTTAGACGAACCAATTCATCCAGTTGATACTTCTAGATTGGAATCCATTAGCTTTTCACTCGCTTATTGCTTAAAATATGAAGGAATACAAATTAGTCGTTGTTGGTGGTGGTGGTGTCGGTAAGTCGGCATTAACCATCCAACTTATCCAAAGCCACTTTGTGGATGAATATGACCCTACTATCGAAGACTCTTATCGTAAGCAATGTACCATTGACAAAGAACAAGTCTTATTGGATGTTCTTGATACTGCTGGACAAGAGGAATATAGTGCCATGAGAGAACAATATATGAGAACCGGTGAAGGTTTCTTGCTTGTCTACTCCATCAACTCCAAAAACTCACTTGAAGAGTTGCAATCATTCTACGAGCAAATCTTGAGAGTCAAAGATTCCGATAACGTGCCAGTCTTGGTGGTTGGTAACAAGTGTGATTTGGAGGTTGAAAGACAGGTGAGTTACGAAGAAGGATTGAGTTTGGCCAAGTCGTTGAACTGCCAGTTCTTGGAGACTTCTGCCAAGCAGAGAATCAATGTCGAAGAGGCATTCTACAATTTGGTCAGATCCATAAGAGACCAGGACGAACTTTCCGCTGATTCTGACGACAAGGACGCTGCAGCTGCCACCAACGGTGCTGCCGCTTCGTCGAATTCGGCTGACACCGCAAACTTGGGACCAAAAGACGTTCCTGCCTCGGCCTCTCAAAACCCTCCACCAAACGCACAAGCCGGCTCCGAAAAGAATTCCCAACCTTCATCCAATCCTCCTCAAAGAAAACAACAGCAATCTGCCAATGATGCTACTCAATCTAAAGAGAAATCCGGATGCTGTGTCATTGTTTAATTCTTCCTATGATAATAACTATGTTAGTTGTGTCAATTTCCGTTCTTAATCACTATTCTCAACGAATATCTAAAACATACTAAAACCAAAGGCTTCATCTAGGAGGACCAAACAAAAAAGTAGCCGTACTGACAATAATCAATTTTTCTTCTATCAAAACATTTCTCCTTGAATGTCTTTTGCTGATTCTATTCTTCATTCCACTTCTTAATTGTTTAGTATTATTTAATGTACAGTGTTGCACACGAATATCAGTAATACCTGAGCAAGAGAAGTGGCCAAGTAGACATCAAGGTCAACTGAAGGACTAACTCAGAATGTTTATTATCTATCCATGTTTATTATCAGTGCTTATTTTCTATTCATGTTTATTATCAATGCTTATTCATTTCTATTCATGTTTGTTATTTAATTGATAAAATGGTATACGACAAAGTGTAAAATCAAACTGGCAAAAATAAAGTCTCCAAACGCTCTCTCGGGACTGATGTCTCCAAATACTGATTTGGTGCCTGCAACTGGTTTGTTTTCCAATACAGCGTCTTCGTCTTGTGTGTCCAATTTGTCAATTGGTTCTGCTTCATTCTCCTCTGGCTCCTTAACTTGTAATCTTAAACTCACAAGCAATACAAACTGTCCCACACAACTAATAAATCCTCCCAAGAACGCATTGAATGGGAAATTTCCAATTAAAATCACATATACGAATTGTAATATTCCTAAAGCCACCAAAAACACCAAAAACAAGTCTATCAATTTCAATCTTGGTGTGAGTGACTTGACGTATCCGTCGTAGGTGGTTCCAATGGCACCGAACAATTCGCCCACCAAGTTAGATTTGGCGGTCTTTTCGGAGGAGCCGGTCTGGACCTGGGCTTTCTTGATCACTTTCTCTTTCTTACTAGACATTATAAGGCTCCTACTATCTCAATCAATGAAATCGTATCTATCTCCCCTCCAGCTGCTTGTCTCGTGAAAACCTCCACGTAACATTTTTCATGCGTCACGTGCGCAGCGTATACCTTTACGGGCTCGACTGGTCGAGTATTGACTAATCGACTGGGTATAGTATTGGCTTTACTTGAGGCTAGGAATCGGCAAATATGGAAGTACTTGGTGAAATAGAGCATGTTGAAAAAGAGGATCACATAGACTCTGAACCCATACTATCAGCGCCACGAAAAATCACCCGACCACCGACGCTTCGGATAATCCCACCGTTGAATTTCTGCCCGGTGGAGAGGCAACTATACAGATCGGGCCAGCCATCAATCATCAACCAGTCATTTCTACAGGATTTAAATTTAAAGGCCATATTGTGGCTTGCTAGTGAAGAGCCCCAAGATGACTTTTTGGAATTTTGCAACGATTCCAACATCAATATCGAGTTCGTGGGTCTAATTGACGAAAGCTATGGCCACGGACAAATCAACCCGTGGGATTCATTAAACGAAGCCACCATCAAAAAAGCATTAGAGTTGATAGTCAACCGAGAAAACTACCCCTTACTAGTATGTTGCGGTATGGGGCGCCATCGAACCGGAACCGTGATTGGATGTCTCAGAAGATTACAGGGATGGAACTTGGCAAGTGTATCAGAGGAGTATCGTAGATTTACGGGTGCGAGAGGCGGAAGAATTTTGGTGGAGTTGCTTATAGAAAGTTTCGATATAAGCTCGGTGCAAATCGATCCCGAAAAGTTACCCACCTGGCTTAAGTAAAGTGCAGCGAAAGAGCAGAAAAGAAGCAGAAAAAAAGTGCCGGGATGTTGCCTAGCACATTTAACGAGGGTCAGTGCGAGCCTATCAATGCGAGCCTATTAAGCGAGCCTACCGACGCGAGCCAGTGGTGCATCGCCACAACTTATGAAATAGATAATAGACGTTAAGGCGTAGAAGGTAACGACCATTGGCTAGGCTTGCCAAGGGCTTAGTTGGTTGCAACTGGAATAGCAATTACGGAAGCCGGAATCAAGCTTATGTAATCGTAAGGGTGAAGTCACGAGGGTCCCCAGGCACTAAAATACAGTCACGAAGGCAAACTCACTACTCTATCATACACGAGAATAATGGGTGCTTGCGTTACTACTATCAAGGTGATTGGTGTGACCTCCCTTGGAATATACGCCGGGTCGTTGTCGTACCTGGTATTGCAGGCCATACCTACTTTGATCAATGACTTGGGCCGTAACTCCGTTGCTACTTCATCGCTTCAATCGTACTTTGATCAAGTCAAAACATTGATTCTAGGCTCCAGAGCCGTTGGTTTTGTCTTTGGTACCATTTCTACCGGTCTACTTACCTTGGGCTACACTGCTGCTGGTCCTAGCGGCAAACATCCGTACCTCATCTACAGTGCCTTGGGCGCTCCTCTAGCCATTGCCACTTTATACTACCAAGCTTATACTTACGAACAGCGCTTGTTGGCATTAGAAGAGAACTCATTGAAGGAGCTGGTCAAGCCCCAGCTCCAGCTGGCAGTTGAAAACGCCACCACTGGTGAAGACCACCGCGACGACGACTCATTGGGCAAGTCGTATATTCACGTGTCGGACGAGGAGTCTTCGTCTGCGGTCTCGACGCCAGTTTCGTCTTTTACCAACTCGCCTAGAATTGATGCCACTGAGCCTGTTGCTGGTGCTGCTGCGTCGATTGAGGAAGAGGTGGAAAGTGCTTTGGCCAAAAAGGAGTTTGTAAACGACTTGGTGTTGCTCAAGTCGTCGTACTTGATTGGCTCGTCGATCAGTGGTGTTGGATTTTTGCTTGGTGTTGTTGGTTTGTTGGGCGACCTCTATTTTTAGTGATTACAAGTTTTAATAAGTGCTCCAGTAGCCAGTAGTCAACCCCATCGTGTGCCCTCATCGGTATACGTCACGTGCGGGCCTCCTCGCAAAAAAACATCCTAGCACTTAAAATAAACAACATCCAAGCATCGTGGGTGCAATTCTACCATTTGTTTTAGGCTATATTCATGAGTTTCCATAACGTTCCCTACGAGCCCACACCGGTCGACACCAATGTCATTGGGGTCACCAATCAAGGCGACCCTGTCGGCGCGGTAGAGACTGCTGTGATAGCCGTAAACACGGTGAATAACAGTCCAATATTTACCACTCCCGAAGGAAGATCGATGTTGTTTTATATTCCACCCAAGGAGAACTACAGGATACGCTACAAACAACTCATCATTGAAAATGGCGGTATAATCACCGATGTCGAGCCTGCTGAAGCTACCTCCAAGGCCAGGAAAGAGATTATTTATCTTTCGCGGTATCCCATTGAAGGGAAAAACGGGGTCTTGCTACAATACATAGACCAATGCATCGAAACCGGCCAATTGTTGGACATAGAGCCGTTCGAATTCGAAGGCGTGGTGGTAACTGGGGGTCAATATTTTGGCGGGTCGCGCGTAGGCACTGAAGTTGCCAGATCAAAGCCTAGTAGAGGACACAGCAAGTTCACGCCCGAGAAAGACGAGTTCATCCTCAAAAAGATCCGGCTCAACCCCAGACTCCGTAACAGTCATCGGTTTTTTGATGATTTGGCTCAGGAAGAAGAGCTTAGAGGCCATACCGGAAATTCAATTAGAAGTAGATACCGCAAGCATCTTGAAAAAGACTTGCACTATGTATATGATGTGGATGACAACGGGCGCATCAACCGCGACCACGAAGGGAAAAAAATTAGGCGCGGGGTGGATGATTTGCCAGACACTTTGAAGAACAAGTATGTCGCGTCAGAAGACTACACCATGTGCGTGGAAGCGAAAATAATGTTGCCAAACTTGGAGACCGACAACCAATGGGACCAAAAGTTGCCGTATTCGTTTTTCAGCCACATGAGCCGCAAGTGTCCCAAGCACAGTCTCCACTCATGGAGAGACCACTATCGAAAATATGCCTTCAAGGGCGTTCACGAGTACGTCAAGTACTACGAAAACTGTGTAGCCAGCGGCGCGCAACCTCTTCCGTTATCGTTGTACAAAAATAAAACCTCCAAGGGGAACGAGACCCACGCGCTCATCCAAGCCTCCAACCAGCTTAGAGACTCGGTGGGCTCCAGTTACCGGGGATCAAACTACCAGAGCCACATAGATATCGTTCCATATGGAGAATCGCCACTAGATGAAGAAATAGGAGAGTCCAAGAGTTCTAATATTGACCAAGCCTTGGTGAATAGCTCGCACGCCAAGCAAATTGCAACCCCCAAGTTGGCTGCGCTTGACGATGATCTGGACGATCTGGAAGACCTGGAAAATTTACATAGTGCTCGAGTAGGCAGTTTAAAGAGAGAAGCACCAGAAGAGCTCGACGAAGGCTACTCCACTGCGCACGACGACGAGCTGACGGTATTGGCAGCACAGCTTTCGCACAACGTATTGGCTGAGCTCGAACGCGCAGCTTCGCCGCCAGTGCGCATCCACGAAACGCCTGACCGCAGCATGAAAAGGCCCAAGAATGATGCGCCAGCTTACCAAGACTCACAACTAGATACCCAGAACCAGTACCAGACTCCTGCGGGCTCCCAATTGGATACCCAGGCCCAGTACCAGGCTTCAGGTACACAAGTTCAGGAAGATCCCGTAAAGGAGACCCAGGAAGAGTCGCAGGTATCTATACAGTATCTCGATGAATCCTTCACTCTAGGAGATTTGTTTTACGACAGGGCCTACGCGCGCTTCAGCGACCCACGCACTCTAATCAATGATATGACCCGCATAGTCAAGAGTTCCGAGAGCATTCTTGAACTATTTGAAGAGTTTAATCAGTTGGGTTTCAAAGCGAAATTCGTGTCTCATGCAGTAATGTCCACCAATGCGGATGTAGCGATGATGAGTTCGTTTTTGGGAGCGTTTGTAGAGAAGTTGGTGGATGCGGTGTCGACTGGCAATACTTCCGAATTGCTTGAGCCAATTGAGTTTCCGGGCGTGTGGAATAAACACCATGATCAATTGTTGGGCACCGACAAAGAAGAGGAACTATTGAATGACCATAGCAGAAAACAGCTAATTGTTAGAAAGGAATTCTTGAAAACGATCTAAAAGTGGTTTGACGCATATTTCTGTGATGTCAATATAAATGTATGTAATGTGGTAATGTGTTTTTAATAATATTGGTGTTTACTTTAAATCTGATTACGTCTATCGATGTAGTTTCATTTGTTCCATCTCAATTTCAATAACAAATCTGCATGAGCACTGGACAACAAAACTTCTTGAGCACTGACTAACTTGGCACCATAATCTTTCCTTATTTGACTCAATCTCATAAACAAATCTCCTTGAGCACTGTGTGACTTGGCAGCATAATACTTCCTGTTTCGAACCGGATCTTTCATAACCACCCAGCTTTAGTGACGTACGATAATGACCGCAGTCTCGCTTGTTTATGTTTATACAATTAAGAACAAGTCGCGTTTTTTTATGGCTTAGACTCGCGTCTTTTTTACTCCTTTTTGGTTTGTTTACATTACATGACTACAATTTTTTAAACGAGTATAATAAAACAATATTTGAATTTGAACTTATAGGGTAGGGGTATTAAGAAGTTTGTAAAACTCTCGGGTACTTCCACCGTAACCAAACAAAGGGCTTAGTTTTGAAGGAAACCCCAGTGCTTTTCGACGTTGTATTCACCGTCGGCCTTCCAGGCTTCATCGTAACCGGAGAATAAGTAGGCAGCGCTTCCACACTTGCTCTTGATGTCAGAAATAGCGGCTTCTTGGTTAGATCTAGATGGGACAGCATCACCGTTGCTGTTACCTTGGTATGGCCAGCCGGTTTCGGTAATAAGAACGGATTTAGAACCACACTTGGTGTAGACGTTTTGGATTTGTTGCAAGACCCAGTCACCAGCGTTGGCAGCAGCAATGTGACCGTCAAAGAATGGGTGGGCGTTGACAGCCATGTAGTCAGAGTGGTCACAGAGAGATGGGTTGTTCAAGACAGCAATAAAAGTGTCAACAGAGACAACTGAACCGGTGTAACCGTTAGCCTTCAAAGCAGATCTACCAGTGCTAACGTAGTTAGCAATTTGGTCTGGGGTAGCTTGACCAGAGTTGACCAATTCGTTACCGATAGAAACAGTGTGGATGTTGTCCCATCCACCACTGGCAGCCTTGACGGCAGAAGATAAGGTTTCGACATCGGATTCGATGCTGTTCATGTTGTAGATACCAGCAAAGATCTTTTGGTTGGATTGCTTACCGGCCAAGACAGCAGCAACTTGGTTACAGTCGACACCGTAAAGTCTGATGACTTCGAAGTTAGACAATTGCTTCAATTCGTTAGCAATTTCTTGGGAAGACTTACATCCACCACTGGAAGAGTAAGGGGTGTAAGTAACACCCTTGGCACCACCGTTGAAAGATCCAGAGGAGGATGGTTGAGGAACCGAGCTAGCGGTGGAGGTGGCGGCAGAGGTGGCAGAAGCAGAGGCTTCACTGACGGAGGATGGGTGGTTTTGAGGAGCTTCGGTGTTGCCAGAAGTTGGGGTGGTGGTAGCGACACTTTCTGGGAAAGTGAAGGTGTTACCATCACCAGCAGTGACAACAACGAGGTTGGTTTTGGTAACAACCTTGACGTCTCTTTCTTGATGTTGATGGTGTTGGTGTTGTAAAGGAACAGCGAGAGCAGTTGCGCACAAGGCGGCGCTAGCGATAGACTTGAATAACATAACGACGACGAACGGGTTTAATCTATGGAGTAGAAGGAGTGACTGTAGAATAAAACCTATTTGACGGAAGAGTAAGAAAAAAAACTTGCAACAAAATAGCAGCAAATTCACGATTGTATATAAAGTGGGAATTTGAAAAAAAATTGACGAAGCCACCAAATTGGGACACAAAAGTACGGTCTAAAAAATATCGAGAAAGGCAACTGTTTACTTTTGGTTTTGTGCGACTCCTGTGGCCGCCGAAATAGGTCCAATCGGACACATTGAAAATTGCGAGCACCACATTTTGGAGTGCACGGGTTGATTGTATTCCACAATCGTTACTAGAGTTACGCCGCAGGCACTAGTGAGAAAAGAAGTTCGCAATGATAGAATAATTGCTGTTACGTGAAACGATTTTGGTTCAAACTATGGGGGGGGGGGGGGGGCGGGGGAATCCACGCGGGCCTAGATCTCGCGATAAACTTATGTCAATTACGCCTATTACGGTTAATGCATAATCGTTTTGGTTAAAGTTGGGAGCTTGGAATTTATGCTTTCGATTGTTCTATAAACGATATCGTATAGTCTCGAAGTACGAGTAAAATACTAGTGTGTAGCTCACAAAATTAAGCCGTCTTGCAAGGTACCATGCCTATAGCATGGTCGTCACCAAGTAAGGTCCTAGACACACCTGATTATTTTGTTGTAGTCGCGACGAAGGAGTGAAAAGTTTTCTGATTTGTCGTGCACGTGATCACCCTAACCCTGCCCCCTTGTATCTTGGCAGATTGACCGTGCAACGCAAGGGTTAGAGATCGTCGGCCGAATGCATCTCACATCGTTGCGGGAGTAGCATGCGTTGGGTTTGGGGAGGATATGAAGTCCGTATCAGATGTGATACATAGAGGTCTACTACTTGTTTTTGCATCTCAGATGAAGTAGATCATCGTCAAGGACACAGGCGTTGTAGCGCCAAGGGATCGGTGGCACAGCGCCTAAGTCCTGTGTTTCACCATACGGCGATGTTGTAGTTTTGTCTCATCTTCGCAATAAACTCAGGGATCTACATTATAAATTGGTTGCATTCGGATGTATGACATTAACAGAAATTAAATTGCCGTAAAACTTCACGACTCGGCCCGCGCTCCTAATTAGGCCGATGCGAGTATTTAGCCTAGACTTCCCTTTGCTCACCGGCCGCTAGACCACTGAAGAGTAGGTTTTTTCTCGTTGTGCGCTACTACTTAATGGGTGTCCAATTACCGGCTCAGACTTCTCTCACGTGCTTCGGGGCACCAACGTTTCCGAAAACCTCGTATCACGTGGCGTAGTTGTCTCACGTGTGCATAGATATAGGAGGTTTTGAATGGATAGCAGTGAAAGCCAAACGATGTAGTGGTATGTAATCGAGTATTTCTTGGTAACGACCTGGTTGCATGGATTGCACTTGCAATTGCACTTGCAATTGCACTTGCAACTGCGCCCTTGTTGTTTATCGATACTGTTTTGAATTTGCAGCATTATTTTCTACTGTTTTTTGATTATTTTTACAATTATTCACCAAAATTCACAACCTACGATCATACAAAAATAATTCAGTGAGCCGGATCGATACCACATATCCAAGATCAAACATCCACACCACAAATATACCTGCCTCATCTCTATTTTAGTATTTCTGTATTTAATTGTAGGAGATTGTGGATTTGCCATCAGCACGATCGAGAATCGCAACAACAAACGTTGTTTTCATTACGTAATAGAAGTATCATATCTGGCTTCATGGATGGGGACGAACAAACAACAAACCTGCCGGCCCACTGACCCCAATAGAGTGTAGAGCAAATCAGTTCCATTTAGGCACCACAAGTACAATAGTTACAAATATAGTTGCAAACTCTCACCCCCTAAGATTTCTCACTGGAGAAAAAAAGTGTGCTCTTTAAATTTAATGATCTAAATTGTAGGATACACACCACCACTTGGTATTCCTGATCAATTGAATTGAATTGAATCTATGATCAATCAAGCAAATCAATTGACAGATTCATCGACTAAACCATTGATTAAGACTTATTAGTATTTAGTATTAGATCTATTCATAATTGGTGACCATGGCAGTTGGCTTACCAAACACAATTGACGTGGATGATCAATCACAAGAACCAGAACTTATTGAAATTGAAGAGTTGGACGATGCTATTGTAATAGATGACGGTAATGACGAAGACGAAGAAGAGGATGATGATGATGTGGAAGAAGGAGATATCGTAATGCTTGATCACAATCAATTGACATCCCAATCCAGGATAGGTACCAAGGTATCGCCAGCATCCAATTTGCCACCTCCTGCCGATAATTTTGAAGCTACCGCCTCCAAACTCATGAAACCGATTCCCGACTACCCGATCAAAGATCAGACCCATTACGTGTGGGAAGTCCCAAATTGGTCATCAATCGCTAACCAGGATAAAGTAAGGTCGCCCAGGTTTAGTTGTGGAGGTTTTGAGTGGAACATCTTGCTTTTTCCAAGGGGAAACAATGGCAGCAACTCGTCATTATCTATATACATGGAACCACATCCAATAGATGCGATTGACGACGATTGGTACGTTTGCGCTCAGTTTGGATTGGATCTTTGGAATCCAGAGCATCCAGAAGCTCATTTGCCCAGTGGCTCCAGTCATAGATTCAACAAGAATGAAACCGATTGGGGGTTCTCTTCACTCATTGATGTTCATCACTTGCAAACTACACACTCAAACAACCCGAGAATTCCTAACCAAGCAATACCCATATTGGCAAATAATAAGTTGAATATAACCGGTTATGTCAAAGTAATTGATGATTCTTCAACTGGTGTATTGTGGCATAACTTTGCTAATTATGACTCCAAAATATCTACTGGATTTGTTGGTTTGAGCAATCAGGGTGCCACCTGCTATCTTAACTCATTATTGCAGAGTTATTTCACAACCAAAAACTTTAGAAATCTCGTATATCAAATCCCGACCAATACTGCCAAATCGTCGGTGGCATCGGCCCTTCAAAGAATCTTTTACTTGTTGTCTACTTCAGACGACACAGTCAGTACCATGGAATTGACTAAATCCTTTGGATGGGATTCCACCGATGCATTTACCCAACACGATGTCCAAGAACTCAATCGTATTCTTATGGATAAACTCGAAATTGCCATGAAAGGAACCAAAATCGAAAACAGATTGAACGATATATTTGTGGGTAAAATGAAATCTTACATTAAATGTGTGGATGTTCCATACGAATCATCCAGAGTTGAAGATTTTTGGGACATCCAGCTTAACGTTAAGGGATTCAGAAATCTCGAGGAGTCGTTTAAAAACTATATCGAAATAGAAATGCTAGATGGAGAAAACAAGTATCAAGCTGGCGACGAATATGGCTATCAGGATGCAAAGAAGGGGGTGGTGTTTGAGTCATTTCCACCGGTATTGCATTTGCAGTTGAAAAGATTTGAGTACGATTTTATGGTCGACGATTTAGTGAAGATTGACGACTTGTACGAGTTTCCTGAAAACATTGATTTGAGTCCATATTTGGACGAAGAAGTCCCTGAGACCATCAAGGGCCAAAATTGGAACTACAAGCTTCATGGTGTATTGGTGCATCAAGGTAGTATTTCAAATGGCCATTACTACGCTATGATTAAGCCAAGCGCCGGAGAAAATACATGGATGAGGTTCGATGATGATAAAGTTTGGAAAGTCACAACTACTCAAGTCTTCCAAGAAAACTATGGGGCAGACGAATTGTCTCAAGCCGAATTTTCTAAGCTTTCCAGGTTGGAACAACAAGAGAATATGATAAGAAGAGTGACATCGGCCTATATGTTGGTTTACTATCGTGAAGATCAATTGGACAAAATTTTACCTTTCGATGATTCCACCAATACATCGATCCCACAGCACATTGCCCAGCAGATTCAGGACGAGATTGACGAACGTAAGCGGGTAGAAAAGTCTATGCAGGAAGCATTGTATTATATCAACGCCAAGTTTATAACCTCGACAACCTTCAACAACTTCAAAGGATTCGATATAGCTTTGGATTCTACTGTCACTAAACTATATGATGAAACTTTGGAGGGTACTCTTTCGGATCCGATAAGTATTCGAGTCAAAAAGGATGATCCTTATTTATCATTGTACAAGGCTATTGGTGAAAAGTTTGGTTACGAGGTCGGCGAGGACGTCCCGAAGTCGTTTAGATTAATCCCTGCAATGCATAGGAACAACCACACCAATAGAGTTGATGCTCCTGTTGACGAAAGTTTGATCAAATCGACTATTGTGGATGCATACTCCAAAACATTCAACAAAAAATACGACGAAATGGTTCATTTTGTTGAGGAATTGAACAAAGACATGAAAACTATCAATAAATCGATCCCCCTGCAACACTCCAATAGTGCTGAAAAATTTGATTTTGCGGTGGTGTTGGACAAAATTGAAAAAGCTGCTGGTTTCACCGAACAGAGCTCATTTGTTGACTTGTACGACCATTCTGCCCATATCATCATCTTCATAAAATACTTTGATCCTATCTCTCAAGAGGTAAGAGGCTTGACGCATACCGTCGTAGCCAAAAACGAAGCAATTTCAACACTTATTCCTCATATTGTTCAGTTTTTGGATTTCGATCCTAGTACAGAATTGAACCTATTTGAAGAGTTGTCACACTCCAAGATTGAAACTCTTGATCCACAATTGACGTTCGAGAAACACGAATTAAGCAATGGTGATATTATTACCGTTCAACCTTCGAACGTAGCAGACTTGACCCAGGATAAAAAGTTTAAGGATGTTCGTGACTACTATCGCTTTTTATTGACCAGAATGCACATTCAGGTCAAGCCATTCAAGGCTCATATCGACGAAGAGGATAGTGATTTTGTTGCTAACGATGACCTGAAGACTAAAGCAGACGATTCTTCGTCTGTTGCCGATATCAAGACGTCTCCTTCGGATGACGAAATCACGGCAAAGGAAATTGTACTCGCTAAAGAATTGAGCAAATCGTTTGATTTATGGATCTCAACTTTGTCGACATATCAGCAACTTTCGGAAGAGATTGGATCCAGACTTGAGCCTAAAGTCGACCCTAGCTATCTTCGTATCTTCATTGTAAACAACCAAGGTGTCAGACATCCATTGAAGTCGCACCACCAATTGTCACAGATCTTTCCAAAGACTTGTCCGGTCAACCAAGTATACTCATTTGAATATGAAGTGTTGAATATCAAAATCAAAGAGTACGAAAACTTGAAGGCGATTAGAATTCATTGGTTAACAAGTTTGTTGCAATACCAAGTATATGAATTATTGGTGCCGAAAAAGGGCGTTGTCTCTGATTTGATCAATAAGTTAGTTCACAAGGTCAATGTCCCGAAATCAGATCAAAAACACATTCTTGTTTGGTGCGGTAAAAATAATACGTACAATGATTTGGTCAAATTCGACAAACCGCTTGAATCGATTGACGACAGAGTCGATATCTACGCTGGTGTATTTCCAGCAGAGGTAGAGATTTTATCATCTCATGACATGATCAGCCGATTCGACCAAAGTGAACCAGTAAGTTTGGAAGATTTCGGAGGAGATGAGTTCAAAAAACAAGACTACTTGACAGCTAAAAAATTCACCAAAACCCTCAATTTGATTCCGGCATTCCACTTTTACAAAAATAGCAGCTATGTTCATGGTATTCCCTTCATACTTCCGGTATATCCAAACGAGAAGTTTAGTGAAACAAAGGAGAGATTGAGAAAGAAGTTAGGATTGGGAATCCAAGCTTTTGACAAGATCAGATTCGCTTTGGCCGATAACCATGATAAAGGAGTATACATTGACCATGAAAATAACGATTTGGTGTTGTTTGACGAAGTGGGTAAAACTCAAAGCAACATATCGTTTGCATTGGATCATCCTGATAGAACCCCGAAAAGACAAAATCAATTTGACAAGGGTATTTCTATCAATTAACGAATGTGATTCTACACACACACACATACATATAAATATATATTTTACGATTAATATTTCACGTAAATCAGGTATTTCTGATCATCTCTTGTTCTCGTATATCGGTGGAACTCAACTTGCCTTGCCAACCATTTTCCTCGTTGGCTTCTTCGCTTCCGATCACCCTGATGGTAATGAGATCAAGAAGTTTGAAGCCTATGCCTGACCGGTAATCGTTGACAAACACACCACCCGTACTCGTTTCCAGACTCAATACCAATGCGTCAATATCCAGAATATAACCTGTAGGTCCACAAATGTCGCGTATGGTGTAGATGTGAATATGGAAGTCGCGCGGGTTCAGCACGAGGGCGATGAATGTGAGTACGCTTTGCTGTCTGGTGCTAAAGGGATCCAAAGCTTGGGCGAACTTCTTTTTTTCCAACAACTCGGGTCCGGTGATTCCCACGATTAGCTTCTTGTTGGTTAAAAAGACTGCTACTGACAACAAAACCTTGTGGCCGTCATGTACATGGTCAAAAGTTCCTCCCACCGCTACTGTGGAGTAGTGTTTGGGGGATTTCCCGCGCGAAAGTGTCGTTTGCTGGCGGGCTATTGTGACTGCGTCGTGCGACACGTTAACAACTTTTACACTGGCCGGTAAGTTGGATATGGTTTCAGATTCATGCTTGAACACCACGTTCCAATTCCTGGCCAGTGTGTTGCTGATGGGTTTGTTGAAGATAACATTGATTTCAAAAGTGTAGTCGTAGCCTTGTTCAGCCGCAACCGATCTGGCATGAAAGTAGTACTTGGACAAGATATTGTTGAGGGTGGTGGCGTCGTCAATAGGAGATTGGATGACTAAGTCCAAACGACTCAAGCCAGCATTGTGTCTAAGAACATAGGAGATTAACGATGAGTAATCGTTGGCTACTGCGTCTGCAATGACTACCACGGGAAAAACCATTGAGCACAAGATACTGGGTTAAATTGTGCATCTGCCCGCACTTTTTTTATTTGTTATATACAGAGCTATGAAGGGGGAAGCGGGTGCAAATTGGGGTCGCTGTATTTGTAGATGGACTTCAAGAGGGATTGCAACTTTTGGTCGGCATCGACATCTGTCTTTTTCAACTGGAAGAGCGACTTGATGTAGTTACCGAGACGCACGTCGTCTTTGGACAACCCTTTGTTTTGTTTGAACCATTCGTAGACAATCTGCAACGAAGGAAGAATCGAAGCGTTGCTTAGTTTTTCGCGCGGGTCCACAAACGATTGCGGCTGGTACATCAAGATTCCAGACCTGATGACATATTTATGGAAGCATACCTTGTCGTCGGGGGTAGTATCGACCCATGTGGTACCAACCACTCTTTCTACGATACGATTGTACGAGTCCAAGTACATATTAGGTAGCAAGTAGTTGCGCACACTGGTATTCTGTGTTTCAAACACCACGAGCGCATCCATAAACCGTGCGAGTGCTGGCAAAAAAATACCCAACTGGTGTTTGGAGATCGACTTGTGCGGTATAGGTTTGGAGGTCTTATCTTTGGTGGTGTTCATTGCAAGCTGGTTGTAGGTGTAGTCATTGTAATAATGCAAGTCGGTCATCAAGCTGGAGAAGATGGCGTGTGCCGTTTTGACGCGGGGCCTGAGGGTTTGTTTCAAGTTGATGTGTGGACTGACCAAGGCCCCAAACACGTCAACGATTGTGTCAATCGCACTGGTTCCCTTTTGCTTGAACTTGTCGTTGAGCTTGAAAATAAAGTTTTCTACAAGAAGTATATCGATGACATTGTCGTTGTGGAGTCTGTTTGGAGAGCGATCCACTTTTATTGGGTTCATGTGAAGATCGGGAACTCGTTCCTTGTCAAATATAGCGCCCGATGTTTTTTCAAGCTCGCACGGCTGGATGTAAAGGCCCCCCCACTTGTCAAACACATTCCACATACCATTGATAAACTCTTTGGAACGGCCCAAGCTGACTAAGCCGTCGAGGTAGTTAATCACCAAAAACTTGTTCACCTCGTCTTTGGTGGTGTCTTTGGTTAGGTTGACGCGCGCAGGCATTTTTCTTCCGTACTTGCCTCGCGAGGTTCGATACGCCTTATCTTTTAAGATCATCTGGACGTCATCGTAGGTAAGTCTAGATAAATCCACCAATGGCTTGAGCTTGTCGCTGAAGATGGCACGGGTTTTGTTTTTGGAAAATGGCGGTGGAGGAAATGTCACCATGGGGTTGAGTTTTTCACGATCCAATACGGGTAACACAAGCGCCTCCACGAGCTTTCTGCCGGCTTCGGTGTCGGTAAGCTGGCTTGTGCGAGTATCAGTGACGTGCTTGACATGTTTACTTGGTTGGGTAGCGTTCTTGCCTGCAGCATCCATCAACTTTTGCATTTCCGGACTCCATATTTTGAGATATTCCAAGCCTTGGTGTACATAGCTGTAGTGACTTCCCGCGTTGAAATCAGTGCCAGTACCACTAAAGCCATTGATGTAGCACGAGACGAACACCAGAACAAAGTTTTGGTCGATGGAGAGCATAATGCGGTTCATCTTTTTTCTGTACTGCACCAACACTTCGGGATCTTGCTGCGCTTCTTCCTTGGTGGGTGGTTGGGGAGGAAGCGACGACTGAAGCACCTTTTCCAAGATCATGTTGGCAGTTTCGACTAGCTGGGCTTGGTTCTCAAGAAGCTGGGCCAACTTGTCCTTGTTTGCAAGTTTTTTGTTCTCTATAATTGCGTTGGCTTTGCTCATATGATACCTCTTTATTCCGTTGAGGAAAATAGTAAATGTCTGACTATTGGGAACCAAGGTGGGACCGGTTTTTTTGGCACCGGGAGCATCAATAAGGGTATCAAATACCGACCACGCAAACTGCTGTTCGTCCAGAAAGTTCTTGACCACGAAACTGAGAAGCGCATTGAAATGCTCGATCCCACACAGTCCCAAGTCTGCGCCCAATTTTTTTTTGAGATTCTGCTTTGGTAAACGGCGGTATGATTCGAATATGCCAATGACTTCGGTACAGAGTTGGTCGGAAACTTTGCCCCATTCATGTGAAGTGCAGAGCCCATTGAATAGAATTATGTAGGTGTATGAATTTAACGGAATGTTCCACTTTTTGCGTTCGCTCAAGCATTTGAGGGCGAACTTGGTATCTGCTCGCTCAAGTGCCCACTGAAGAATGATATTCATACCAACGACTCCTGACAACGGGTTGTTGGCCGCAGCGTAGCGAATAAGCGTCATTGCACGTACCAGGTCACCGTCTCTCTCTAGCAATTTAAGTACGTCTGAAGACACCAAGTACGGGTCTCTGAGCTGTGTTTCGTTGGTCCCCAAGAGGGTCAACATGAGTCGCTTGTCGACACTTTTCTTTGTGGTTTTTCTGATATGTTCCAAGTTTCTGAATATATCAAGCGACCTGGGGTCCGATACTTTGAGTGCATTGGAATGTAATGATGCGAGCACAATAGCATTCCCTTCGGAGTCCTGAAGCACATTGGAATCGTACTTGGCCCGAAGCACCAAGAGCGCTTTCTGCAATGAATATCCTTCTTGGTATTTGGAAGGCGATTTTCGAAGAAGTTTTTTATCGAGCTGTTTGGGTGTTCTCTTCATGATCTGGCCCGTATTGAGGAAGTAGTCGAGCTTGGTTTGCACCTGCGACTTGTGGGGAGATGTCGATATCGATTCCGATCCCCCCTTCAGCAAATTTTGCAACGTATTCGAAGCATGCCTTGTAGATATAAGAGCTCCTCTTTGTGGCGTCGGTAAGGTCCTCACCTTGAATACGGGAAGCATGGTGGTGCTTTTAGGGTACGATGGAGCTGGTCTGGCGATGACATGATGCATTTTTCAACGCATTTTTCAGCCATCGCGAAACGTCAAAATCCAGAGATTGCCGACTCCACAACCAGAACGCACCAATGTCGGACCCCGTACATATATACAAACAATTCGAGGATGTGATACGGTTGCGGCCCAAGTACGAAGAGATCTCGCTGTCTTATATCACGAAATTGGAGACACTCGCGTCCAAACTCGCGATAGACTCGGCAGGCCAAACATACCAAAAGATCCAATGGGAGCTACTCCGGGCTAGAATCTCGTACCAAATTAACCGTCTAGACACCCATAACATTCAGAATGTGACCCGGGAGCTTTTCAAATTGAATTTGCAAAGAGGCAGCGGCATTTTGGTGCGATCGATGATGAAATGGCAGTTGTACGATAACCGATACGCCGAGCTCTTTGCCAGTTTGATTGCAGTTATCAACTCGTACATACCCAGTGTTGGAGCTCTACTATGCCTGAGACTAGCTTTGCAATTCCGCAAGGCGTATCTCAACAATAACCGCAAAGTATGCGCGGCATCCGGAGTTTTCGTGGGGTACTTGACCAACCAAAGAGTGGTGAGCGAGATATTGATACTACAAATGATACAGCTATTGATGGCTAATCCTAGCAACGACACTATTGCCATAACGTGTGAAATTATGAAGGTCACCGGCCAAACATTGGGACAAAACTCGGCAGTGGCTCTGAACACCATCTTCTCCAAACTTCGCGAAATGCTCCGTGACAACACCCAGATTAATGCCAGAACACAGCTTAATATCGATATCGTCCTCAAAGTACAACGTAACCACTTCAAAGACTATCCTGCGTTGCCCAAAGCTCTCGATTTGGTAGAGGAAGAAGACCAAGAGACCCATACCATTGAGTTGCACCAGGCACTCCTGGCCCAAGATGACTTGAATGTGTACCATTTCGACCCTATTTACCAACAAAACGAACAAGAATACGACCAGCTCAGCCACGAGATCTTGGACAACGAAGAAGAACCGAAAACCACCGAGGCCATTGCATCTGAGCCTGTGATAGATCTTACTGAAACCGATCTTTTGCAGTACCAGAAAACAGTATACTTGAAGGTGATGTCTTCGATGTCTGCAGACGAAGCGGTACACAAGCTATTAAAGATGAACTTTGGCGAAAAGGGAGACAAAAATGAAATATTGGCAGACATGATTGTAAAGTGCTGCTCGCAAGAAAAGACGTATTCAAAATATTTCGGAGTTATTGGCGAGAAATTATGTTGCACCAACAGAAACTGGCACGATGTGTTTATCCGGCTTTTCAAAAAGTACTACAAATTGGTAGATCTGCTCGAGATCAATTCGTTGAGAAACGTAGGCAAGTTTTTTGGCCATTTGTATGCATCCGATAAATTGGCGATCGATCATGGATGGGATGAGATCAAAATCACCGAGGCCGACACAACTTCCGCAGGACGAATCCTACTCAAATTTATATTCCAAGAGATGGTAGAGGAACTCGGTATCAAAGAAGTGACAGACCGTTTGATAGGTGACGACTACATCAAAAAAAGCATCAACGGAGTGTTTCCGGTGGTGGATGTGGCTGCAAAAGACGCGGACAATATTCGTTTTTCCATCAACTTTTTCACTGCCATTGGGCTTGGAGTGCTCACTGAGGAGATGCGGAGTGTCTTGACGAATTTGCCTGAGGATCGCGGCCGCAGTGACAGGTCTCGCAGTGACCGGAGTTCCAGTAGAAGTTATTCAAGAAGTTACTCTAGAAGTAGAAGTGGAAGTTACTCTAGAAGTAGAAGTGGAAGTTACTCTAGAAGTAGGAGTTACTCCAGAAGTAGAAGCCGGAGCTACTCGAGAAGTAGAAGCAATTCAAGGTCGCGTAGTAGATCCAGAAGTCCAGCACAAGCCGTGCCACCACAATCTTCAGGAACGCACTAATCCCCGGGCACACCACACCGATTCTATCCGCTCGGTAGAACGGCTCACTGAGTGTCACGGCGGAGATATCGGGATGGCGACACCACAAAGACTATTTTGAAACTGTGCAGAAAAAATGACTTGAGGACGCAGGCTTTTACAGGTTAGATGGTGGGATGATTACGGAACAAATCGGACCGCCCAAAAACAACCACTTACAACGCTGGCAAGTTGTCTCTAGATCCTATGTTAAATACACACTATCAGTAAATTTTAAACCCAGCATCACCTACAATACTCACATGTACTCTCTTGGCCTCTGGTAGCGTGAAGACCTGCTCTTCGCCATGTCTCATTCCTATCTCGCGAGTGACTCGCGTCTGATGTTTACAGGTTGCGATGCCGCCAATAGGCGTCGAGAAATTTGCAATTACGTGCACCATTGGATATTTTTTTTTCCCTGTACCAGATATAAAAAGATGAGAGCAACCACTAGAGTGAAAAAAAACACTATACTCATACACACACATTAGATATGCCAGCTCCATTTGAAAAAGGTTCCGAAAAGAAGGGTGCTACCCTTTTCAAGACTAGATGTTTACAATGTCACACCGTTGAAGAAGGTGGTCCACACAAGGTTGGTCCAAACTTGCATGGTATTTTCGGTAGAAAGTCTGGTTTAGCTCAAGGTTACTCTTACACTGACGCCAACAAGAAGAAGGGTGTTGAATGGAGTGAACAAACCTTATCCGACTACTTGGAAAACCCAAAGAAGTACATTCCAGGTACCAAGATGGCCTTCGGTGGTTTAAAGAAGGCTAAGGACAGAAACGATTTGGTCACCTACTTGGCCAACGCTACCAAATAAATCAATTAACCACTAGGTACTATTGATTGAAAAATAATTCATCGGTTTTTCACTGTGATTTTACATTTGAGAAAAAGTTACTAATTTAATTCTTTATTCTCCCATAGATCTTTATTGAGCCGTGGATCCACGATTTCATGTACATATAATATACAATAATTTATTGAACTAGAATGTAAGCATCAAAAGGGCACATCCTTGGTGTAGTAAATATAAACAGGAGTGAAATATCTCGAAAGGGCACATAATTCACACGTGACCAAGATTCTTGACTTTTTCACTGATTGCCGAAATGGTTTTGACTGATCTACAAGACACGGGCCAAAATGGAGAACATGAAGATTCCCGTGGAGGTTGATCCTAACGAGGACACCGAATGGAACGATATATTACGAAGCCACGGTATCATACCCGAAAGGCCGCCCTCACCAACCCAACAGTTGGAAGAAGCCCTTGAACAGGCAGTCCAGAGGCAGCATGAAAATAGACTTGAATCGAAAGATTTGGACGAGTTGGACGAGTTGGAAGATGAAGAGGACGAAGAATTCCTCAATTTCTACAAAAACAAAAGGTTTCAAGAAATAAAGAAGCTCACCGAAAAGAAGAAGTTCGGATCAGTATTACCCATCTCCAAGAACGAATACGAGTCCGAAGTCACTGCTGCATCTAAAGAATCCTTTGTATTAATACACTTGTCATTACAGTCGAATTTGCAGAGCAGATTGCTTTCATCCATCTGTGTGACGTTGGCCAATAAGTTCCCCGAAATCAAGTTCTGCGATATCCCTGCGCAAAGATGTATTGAAAACTATCCTGATTCCAACTGCCCGACCTTGATCATCTATCACAATGGAGATGTCAAAAAGCAGTACATCACCTTGACACAATTGGGAGGTAATGATACAAAACTCAAAGACTTGGAGTCGGTATTGGTTAACCTAGAGGCAGTTGACGTCAACGATAAAAGGCTTCTTATCAATCAACAAGATGAGGACCTCGAACAAGATAGAAAACTTAGATTCATGAAGAAGTCGGTTAGAGGAAGAGTTGAGGACGACGATGATGATGAAGATTTCTTTGACTAGTATTTGAAGTACCCAACCTTAATGTATATAATCTTGTAAATTTGACGACATGACTTGGTGTTTGCAGCCCGTATAATGTTTACTCGCTTAGGTCACACCAAAATCACGTGGCTTACCCGAATACCGATTTGGCCATGGTTGTACTTTGCCGGTGTTGCCAGGCGATGACTACACGTCTATGACTTTGGTTTTCGCGAGTATTTTGACACACGCTATCATATTTTAGCCGATTATCTTGCGTGTATATATTTGCCATATTTTTCAACAGCTCTGGTGAAATCAAATAAACGCTACAAATGGACCAATTAGATATCCATAACCAATTAGCTGGCATAGGCCTGATTGACTCGATATCTACTCCAAAGAGAAAAAGTTCGTTTTCGAAAGACTTGGACAAGTTGACCAGTACCGAGGTTGAAGAATTACTTGACCTCTTCGAGACGGTCGAGAGGGCGGAGTCCACTGAAGATCTTGAGCATATGTCCGATCGAGGCTCTCGCAGTATTGATACTGACCCTAACTCCCTAAACGCTACGCATCAAATTACAATGGTAGAATCACATAAAGATACAGGAAGCCTGGATATAGTGCTCGATGACGAATTAAAAGACAATAATATAGTTCAATCCCTCCAAGAGATACAAGAAGATAGAAACACAGACAAGTCCATACAGAATGAAGACCACATAGATAATACGAGAGTGCAGGGAACGGATAGTAGCATCGACGGTATGGCTTCCAGCGTTGAGCAAGGTCTCAGTGGGAAGGGGAATATTGAAAGCAAAACTGATGATTCAAGATTTGATTTCGAGCCAGCTCAAAATAACAGGTCGATGACTTCTATCAGTATGAACTCCACCAGCTCGTTCATAAGTAAGATCTCGCTTGGATTTTTTGGCTCAAGCGACACTAGTCTTGCAGCTATTTCCGACTATGACAAGGAACATATTGAAGCAGCGGGCGATCCCTTTTATAAGGTCCAGTCACACACCAGTGACACGAAGAATACATCCGTGCTCACTGAAAAAATTTCGCAGCCAAGTTTGGAGCGCGAAACTTTTTTGCACCCAAAAATTCAAGGTGAGGAAATAATTTCAAGTGTTGTAAAAGATCCTAGAGAAAAGAAAGAGATAACACAAGAAAAAGACACAATTGTCATATCAGAAGAAATCCAAAATCCAGTAACCGCCGTTTATGAGCCAAACTTGCATATACCTATCCTAGAAAAAGACAGTAAAGACGAAGGAATACTTGAAAGTCTACGCTTCAATGAGTCGCATTCATTTATTTCGAATGGTGATGATTCGATTGGATTTGATGAGGGAACCCCTGATCAAAGTATGTACAACCTTTCGTATCACGAAAACTTTTTAAATCCCGTCCAGGAAGATTTGAAGTTGGAGCCTATCGTAAAAGAGTTAATGCTTGATCCAGTTCTCAGAAGAAGCGCTAATACCACTATTGATTACTCTGATCATGAAACTACATTTCCGGAAATCGAGCTCGACGAACAAAATAAAACTCATCGCAACTGCGAATGGTTGGATATAGATTTGTTGAATTTCTTTTCTATTGATTCTCCCAGTCTCTCATCAGTCAAAGAATATGCCGATACAGAGGCAGAAGGAAAGCGTAAATTGAACAACCTTGACTACATCTACATTACAGATTCAGTATCAGACCCGGCTTTTGAACTTAACTTTTACTCCACCAAAGCTAACTATGATTCTGATTCTAAGATTCAAAAGAAGACATTGCTTCTTGATTTCAATTTGAAAGATTTTTTGGCATTCAAAAGCTTCAATGAGACGGTTCAATACTTGTCAAGAGTAAGGAGTGGTGACTTTTTTTATACAATTTTGAATGGCATTGAGATAAAATTGGGAACTATAGATGTGACATATTCACAGCACGTCTTTGATCAATTAAAATCGTTAGGTATACTTTACAGTAGTGTCAGATCTTTAGGAGTATACAGTTTATCTCCTGAAAATATAACCGACAGATTTAGCGGCCGAGCATACTCAAAGCCAAGCAAGTACACATTAGGAACATTACCAACCAATTTAAAAAAGCTCGTGGTATCGAATGGACTAAATTTGGACGATGGTATAATTTTGAATAGTTCATTGAAATCTGCATCATTTTATAATTGTCATATTATAAATTTGAGCAAGTTTAATGTTACCAAGAGACTTGAGAAGCTCCATATTTTCAGTCAAAGAGATGAACAATTGGAAATAGTTAAGAACAGCTGGACCGAACAATTTCCAACTGGGCTTGCCGAATTGAAAGAGCTCAAGTTATCTACTCAGGTGTTGTTAAATCCTAATTTGCAAAGAAATGTAAATTTACAATCACTAACTCTAAGCAATTCAAACGACCACCAGACCAGGAAATTAGTATTACCGCCAATGTTGAAAGTATTGGCATTTGAGAACTGCTCGATCTCGTCACATATGGGAGCATTGCCAAGTTCTTTAAAAAAATTAGTTATTAAGGGAGGAAAATGGAGGGAACAACTTATTCTCACTTATTCAAGATTGAGGGAGTTGAAAATTGACAATGTTGAAGTACCTGATATTTTCAAAAAAGTGAATTATCCACGAGAGTTGACCAGGCTAAACATCAATAATTGCAGACTAAAGGGCTTGCGTGGATTAAAGTTGCAAAACTCTCTTACGCATATCGATCTTTCCAATAATGAAATCACACTGCTCAAAGATTCAGAAAATCAGTTTCCCTTGAACAATTTAAATTTGTTGAAAGTATTGAAATTGAGTAACAATAAGCTTCATGGGACAATAGATGTCGCAAGTTCCAAGATCGAGACTCTTGACTTGTCATTCAATCGCGGTATAAGCAGCGTCGCACTTCCCGAAACTGCAAAGAAATTAAACTTGGCTAGTACGGGAATCCAAGAAATACAAGATGTCCAGGGCAGCGCAGCTCTCGAGTCAATTTCGTTGAAGGGTTGCGATATTAGCCAGGTCAAGTATTTGGTACCACTGAGTCTAAAAAAACTAGACCTTTCGGGATGCCTGATAAGCACCATTGAGCTTAATTTCGCAGCCATGTCAAATCTTAAATCACTCGATATTTCCCACAATTGCATTGAAAGCGTCGAAAACATTGACTTTGAAAATTCGGAGGCCCAAGTTATCAATGCTCTGAACAATCGAGTGAGCGAGTTTGCCTCGGTAGTTCCACCAACCACCGAGAAATTGAATCTAAGTAATAATCGACTTAAAAACTACTCGGCAAGTGGAACCATCAAAACTTTGGACTTACTGAGCAATGAGATCACTGATATCAGCGAGTTGAAGTTTTGTGACAATTTAGAGGTATTGTATTTGAATTATAATCACATCGGTACGATCAGTGAGCTGTTTCAAATGCCAGCTGATTTGAAGAGCTTGCACCTTGAGCTGTGTAATATAAACCTGCTCGAAATGAAGATCCCAACATGTTTGGAAGTAGTCAATCTAAAAAAAAATAAACTACAGGCAAAGATGTTTAAATTGTTACCATTGAGGGAAAATCTCAAGATTACTAGACTAGATTTGACCGACAATTACTTCAAGGATTTTGAATTTGAAACACTCAACAACGTCTCGGTGGATTTTTTGAAGCTCACCAACAACATGTTGGAAGATACGCCGTTGACCATCGACAAGAATGTGTTTTGTGCCATCTTCAATGAGAGTGCCGACTGTTTAGTAAATAACCATTAATGCGCATTGTGAAATTTCAACCTCGTCATCTTGTAGATTAGCTGTTTTTTCAATTATTACTCGACCTCAACTATACTCTGTACTAACTATTCTCTCCACTAACTTTTCTTTACACGAACTATCATCCTACACGGACACCTTCCCCAGCGGTCTCAGGCTGGTGTAAATTACTGCAAATCGGTCTGTATTGCTTTTGCAGCTCTCGCACGACGATCTTGGCTTGCGACAATTTTCTGTTTCAGGCACAATTAACTGCAGCGATAGCGGGCAGAGATACACCACCATCCACAAGCTAGCGGCAAACTGACTGTGTAGACGTAACAAACACAGCAGCTCATAGAAAGCCATAGAAATACATAGCAAGGGCCACCAAGCTCAAAAAGTCAATACCAACTCACCCAAGTCATCAAGTCTAATTCTTTTCAGATCATCAGGTATATGATTAACTGCACCTAACCAAATGTCACATTCAGGGAAATCGGTACCGGGAAAGACAAGACCTGGGTCACAGTCATCGCTAGAAGCACGGCCGGGTCTCGAACTGACCCCTCCGCCCGACAATTACGCACTGATCGAGCCATGCTACCATGTAAAATCGGTGCTTGCGTCCAAGGCTAGAGAAACGGTTTTTGTCACGTACCGCCAGGCAGTGACCATTTCACAGGATGTGAGCTACGACAAAATCTACAGGTTCAAGAAAGACGGCAGCGAAATACTGCATCACAAGTTGATCCAGAAGAAATCGGAGTCGTTGAAATGCACCGACTGCTCGTTGAACAACTTCCAGCACAACTTCATATGTTTGCAGTGTCCTCACGTTGGATGCTTCAACACCCATGCATATACACACTACAAAATTAACCAGCATTTATTCGGCATCGATTCGCACAACGGACTACTATACTGTTTTCTGTGTGGCGACTACGTGAACCACCCCGAGCTAGAGAATATCCGATCGCGCTCGCTAGGAAAAGATGAGGATGCAAGAAAGTTGGGCTCGGACAATGACGTTTTAGACCATTACACTGAGCCCAATGCCAAGGCTATCAATGGCTTGAAAGGCTTTGTGAACTTGGGCGCAACATGCTACATGAGCTCGATTCTCCAGACCCTCATCCACAATCCCATAGTCAAATATCGTTTTTTCGACAACGATTCGCACTACTTTAATTGTGAGCGAAACACCGATAACGATGAGATCGACGAGAACACCGCGTGCATCACATGTAGCATTGACGGTATTTTCCAGGACTTCTACACGTCCGAGTCAAACGAGGGGTTTGGTATGACCAATCTATTGACCACAGCATGGTACAAGAACAAATCGTTGGCAGGTTTCCAAGAACAGGATGCCCATGAATTCTGGCAATTTTTGCTCAACGAGTTTCACCTCGATCACGAGCGTATATCCGCCAACATAGGCCACCGTACTGACGGTGGGTGTACTTGTATCACACACACAACGTTCGCGGGAGAACTCCAAAGTTCCATCAAGTGCTTGTCCTGTGAAGCTGTCACGCACACCGTGGACCCGATGATGGACTTGTCGTTGGAAATCAACCACTTGAAGCATAAAAAGGACATCACCTTGTACGATTGTTTGGACTTGTACACCCTGGACGAAAAGCTAGATGTCATGTACACCTGTAGTAGCTGTGGAGACAAAACCAAGGCCATCAAGTCGCTCAAAATCAAAACGTTTGCCCCGGTGGTTTCTATCCAGCTCAAACGTTTTGAACACAAGTTCAACGACACCGCTTCCAAAATCTCTACCCCTGTAATGACGCCTCTCTATTTGAACCTCACCAAATATTCTTATGATGGTGACAGTTCGAATGAGATTGACGGATCGAAAATATTCGAGCTCTTTGCAGTAGTGTGCCACATTGGATCGGTCAACACGGGACATTACATAGTCCTCATCAAAAATAGCACGGGCCAGTGGTTCAAATTTGACGACAGTGTCATTTCCCTTATCTCCCAAGAGGAGGTAACCAACTCCAACGCCTATTTACTCTTTTACATCACCCATAGAATCTAGAAGTGATTATAAAAATAGCATTCAGAAAGTATTATGTAAATATTAGTTTAAGGTCCCAAAAACCCCCTGGTCTAGCCCAAACACTAAACATTAAAGACTAAATAGTTTTGCTATCAGATGCATTCAATTTTTTCGATCCGATCCGATCATACGGCTCTATATAAATTCACCTCGTGATAATTCGAGTACTCTACGAGCACGCTTATCGCAGAAGTGTCTTCTCTACATGATAATGGAATGTCTAATGTTTCACGTACTTCTATTGTTAGAATTGGCGCTTTAAATCAATGAATTTAACTGTAGTAAGAAGTTATAAGTCGTACTTTTGTTGTTGACTGCATAATTATTTGTTGACATCCTAAAAATAAACAAACGCTGGCTCCTAATCTATTAGCGAATAAAGCATCCGCTGATTGTGGTATTTTCTCCCCTCAGGGTACCAAGCCTTTAATTTTGTGGCTGCCTTTTGATTCTCTTAGGTTGCCCCCCCCCTTCCTGCCAGCAAAATTTGTTTACAATGAACAAAAGTTGGCTCAACAAACACGCTCCGAGCCGTTGCTTCCGTTTCAAATAAACAATCGCAACATATGTAAGACTTTCTATTGTGTGAAACAAAAGTCTGGCGCGCTTGGCCCAATTGAGGTTTAATGAGGAAAAAAGCTGCGCAATTGCAACGATTATTTTTTTAGGTGTGCAGTGAGGTACGCTATTTTACGGTGGTGCGTCTTCCGTCGAAAAAGAGAATGATTCAAGTTAGAGGTGACTACTTGCTTGTTTCCGAAGAGAGGTAATGATGTTTACTAAACAGTGATGCCTACTTTCGCCTATACATGTGAAATGATCCAATGACATCAATAATAATTGCCACCTCGCTGCGAACTTTTTCTTTTTAGTTCGATGGAGGCGCTCTTGTGAAATTTTAGATCTGGCTGCAGCATAGCTGGGCAGGATTTCGGATTTGTATGCAAGGTTTAAAGGCTTTGAAATTTTTTACTGCTTAATGATGCATCAGGAGGCATTTTGTATTTTTAGCTAATTTCTGATTTATTTTTCTGCGGCTGGAGGTACGTCTTAAATCGATTTGATTACCAACCTCCATGGATTTCATATAAATATTTACCCAAGACCGCTTTCCACAAACCTTTTGACGTCAGCTTACATTCTTTTCTCGCTCCCTCATTACAACGGCTAATACTTCAATATGGTGCTGTGGCCAACATTCGCTTTCTTCATCCTTCTTCAACTTTCTGACTGTTTGCCAACTGAAATTCACAAACACGTCGAAAGAGGTGACCAAACTGCAAATTTTCAAGATGCGTTTGCCAACACTTTGAATGCAACCTGGGGGACATTTTGGGGCTCTAAAGAGTCTTCTTTCAGTGAACACCCGCTCATTTGCCTGAGTACAAAATTTGCTTACCCATCTGTTTGGGACTTGGCTGTTACTAGTAAAGCTGTCACCTTTAGCAAAGATGTTGATGGTATAAGCAAAGTGACAGACAATTGCTTGCAGTACAAAAATTCTCAAGGTTGGTTTTCTTCATCTACTGCTAAGGACAATGATGTATATGTCGATGACAATGCTCAAGTTATGTGGGTTTACCTCGAATCCTATAAGAACACCAAAAATGAAGACCACCTTCAAATCGCCCAGACTTTGATGGACTTGATTCAAGGCCAATGGGTGCAAAGCACAGGTGGTGTGAGGTGGAAGCTTGGTGCTCCTTACGTAGCTTCGATCTCCACTACCGAAGCTGCATTATCGGCTGCTCGTATGTTTGAGTTTAACCAAGACACGAAGTTGTTGTCCTTTGCTGAACAATGTACTGACTGGATCTTTGATCACCTTCAAGATCCAAAAGATGGGTTAATCTATGATGGTTTGGATTCAAGCAATGGAAACGTGAACAAAGGTAAATTAACCTACACTGTTGGTACCATGCTTTCCACTCTTTCTTTACTTAATCAGTACTCCAACAACCCAAAGTACCTTAAAAAAGCTATGGATCTTGCTGATTCTGCTTTGAACCCAAAGGGTGCCTTTTACAACAGTGATGGATACTGGAACAACCCTGTAAGCTATGAACACTTATTCTTCACAGGACTCGCTGATTTGCTCAAGTCAAGCAGTTCTTACGCCAAGTACATGTACCCTGGTACATTCAGCAGAATTCAGTCTGAAGTCATTAGACAAGGTAACTATATCTATTACACCGGAGAAACTAGTAATTCCGGTAACTACGTTGCCAATTCTGGATCATATTCGCCAGATGTTCAATCATCTAAATCTTCTACCAAGTTCGACTTTTCTCGTTTCATGGGATCTGTGCTTCCAAAAATGCAAACCAGAGAAGAGTTACTGGTCTACTGCAACCAAGCCACCACCTTTTCGTTAATGAACAATGCAGCAGTTTCTCAGATCTACTATCAAGTAGGTAGACTCACTTCTAATTGAAGATACTTTTAACTTGCCTCTATAGATTATCGTTAATTTTTTTTATTACTGGGAATATACATTTGGACAAAATTTTGGGTGCGAAAAAAAAATAGAGAAAGTTTATGCACGCGAATGTATTGTGACCTGCATGAAAAGAAGAGAATGCGTTTCTATTTTTTAGCTTTTAAGAAGAGCATGCAGAAAATTTATGCGCGTCGACGCATTGTGGTTGGCAAAAACCATTTTGTGTGCGCTTTGAGTTAAGCTTTTTGGTTAGACCATTAAACATCATCACTACAGTCGATATTAATTAGAAATTAAATTTTGTATTGAAACAATAAATAATGTCATAGTGACTTTTTAGATATAATAATATACACTCGAATTTGAAACGTCGAGATATGCAATAAGCCGAATATGGTTGTTGTGTATCCAATTTAGAAATCTTCAATGGTAATATTGGCTTTATCGCACATGCTTCTAAAGTGTTTGTTGGCATTGAATAATACTCTTGGCACACCCTTTTCAACCACTTTACCCTGATCCATAACGATAATTCTATCATATTTCAAAATGGTCTTCAATCTATGAGCAATACACAAAATAGTACAATGACTAAACTCATCAGTAATAGTGTCTTGAATCATAGAATCAGTTCCAAAATCGACCGATGAAGTGGCTTCATCCAAAATCAAAATCTTGGAATTACGCACCAAGGATCTGGCCAATGCAATCAATTGTCTCTCACCAAGAGAGAAATTGGAACCGTCGTCGTCGACAACTTGGTCCAAATGGAACTTGTGAAGCTCGTCATAACCGGTGGTGTTGACTTGTTGGGCCTTGACCTTTTCCAAGTCCTTGAGTTCAATCAAATTAGATCTTCTCAAAGTATCCCACAATAATTCATCCGAATATTCATGGAAAGGATCCAAATTCTTACGAATGGTACCTTGAAACAAAACTGGATCTTGTGGAATAATAGACAACTTGGATCTTAAATCAAACAAACCCATATTGGCAATATCCAACCCATCGATACGAATGCTTCCTTGGTCCAACTCCACCAAACGATAGAGTGCAGTCATGATAGATGATTTACCAGCACCAGTTCTACCACAAATACCAACCTTTTCACCTGGGTAAAATGAGAGATTCATGTCTTTCAAGACACAAGGCAAGTTTTCCCTGTACCTCAAAGAGACATGATCAAATTCAATGTAACCGGCGGAAGGCCATTCGGGAGGTGGAGTAAACTCAGTCTTTGTGTAAGCCGCTTCTTGTGGAAGTTCAAAAGCATACTGATGTAATCTTTCAGCCGAGTTCATTTCCATTTCCACTTGTGTCATGGCTCTGACAGTCAAGGATAACAAACCAACGATTTGAATGACATAACTCAACAACAAACCAGTGGAAGATGCACTGATGTTGAACTGGTCAGTGATACACAACATACACACCACCAAAGCAAACATACTGGCAATAATATCCAAGTGAACACACAACCATCTTTGGGTAGCAATGGAAACAAAGTAAGCCTCGTTCATCTTGTCCAAAAACTTGTCGTTTTTTTCAATAAACATCGATTCAGCTTTAAAGGCTCTGATGGTAGACATACCAGTCAAAGTCTCGTTGAAGTTGTTGTACACCAAGGATCTTTGGGTTGCTTCTAATCTCTTGATTTCACGAGAAGAACCCTGGTAGAAGTTGGCAAAGAATAAAAACCCAAACAACAAGAATGGCACAAAGAGAGCAAACCATGGCAAGTAGGTAATGCACAAAATGACAATTCCAATGATCATGGCCAATGGGAAGATAAACAATCTCAACTGTTCTCCAATTTCGTTATCCAAAGAGTCAGTATCTTTGGTGAAACGGTTCAAGATTCTTCCTATTGGGGTAGTATCCATAAAGCTCATTGGAGCGTGCAAAATCTTTTCGACAGCCTTGACGTTAAGGACCTTGGCAGAGATATTGTTCATGTAAGCCAACATGGTGAATTCAATGGCAGTAAAGAAAACCGTCAAGAACGAAAACATAACATAGATGGACACATAGAACTTGTCAGACTTTCCAGGAAACTTCTTTTCTGTCCAGAAAGACAACCACGTATTGGTGAACACCTGACAGAATGTAGCCAAGGCCACCAACAACACGAATAAAGGACCTGCTGCATAGCCAAAGATTCCCGAGCCCAAATTGATATACTTTTTGTAGACTTCCCACGAGATAGCATTGGTGGCTGCGTCCTCATCGCTGGTGGTTCTTCCCAATAAATCACTCTGATCATCCTCGATTTGGCTTGGCTTGTTAGCCACAGCCAATTCTTCTTTGCTGTTATTTTGTGAGCCGTCGTCCTCACCGGTTTCGGTAGCTTCCTTGGAGAAGTTGATAAGACGCTCGAACATCTCGTTACGAGCCAACAACTCAGGCACGGTTCCCACATCTACGGAACCGTTTCCGTTCAAAAATACTACTCTGTCAGCCGAATCGATTATGCCCAACTGATGGGTAGCCAAGACAACTGTTCTGGACTTCAATAAACCTTTAAACAAGTGCTGGACAATGTGGCCACCCACTCTAGAGTCAACAGCACTGATAACGTCATCAAACAAAAACACCTGGGCACCAGAATAACAGGCTCTAGCCAAATTGATTCTGGCCTTTTGTCCTCCAGACAATGTAATACCTCTTTCACCAATTTCTGTTTGGTCTCTGGCCGGCAACATGGCCAAGTCGTCCTCTAATGCACATGCATACAAGACTTTACGGTATTCAGCAGGGTCATAAGGTTTTCCAAACAAAATGTTTTCACGAACAGTAGCATTTTGGATCCAGGGCGACGAACACAAAATCAAATCCTCCTTGACTTTCAATTCTCCGATGCCAGGATTGCTCAACTTCATAAAGCCGGCAATGGCATTCAAAAGCGAACTCTTACCGGAACCGATAATTCCAGTGATAATGACGAATTCACCTTTGCGGATCAGAAGGTTAATGTTGCTAAGTCCCTTAAAAGTGTCAACTTCCGGTTGCATCTGCTGGCTACTGTAGGTGACAGAACTGTCACCAGAGTAGAGCTCTTCCTTTTCGTAGGGACTATTCTTCATGGCCTTTTGTTCTTTCTTCATCAACTTCAAGCGGCGTTGTTCTTCCTTCTTCTTTTCTTTTCTCTGTTTCTGGCCATCTGCGCTCAAATCCCATATGGCCATGTCAACATCGTCGTGGAAAGATTCCCATACGAAATCAGCATTAGTAATTTCAACGACATTATCAGAACTAGACACATTGTGGTTCACGTCCATAAACTGACGGGCCAGGCCAACCTGGCCAATTGCGCCAGCCACATGAGGTTCCATTTCAGTGTTGTGTAACTGAGAGCTAAATTGGGTCTGTCCGATAAACTCATCTTCGTCGCCGGAAAGATAGTAGCGGCCATGAATTTCTGGCTCTAACAACTTTTCTTCCAACTCTTCGTTGAATTCCGACGAGCTCAAGAAATCCTTGCATCTGTTAAATCCGATATAGGCATCGGCACCAGTAGCCAAAGCAATAGGCAACAACATAATGGCTTGGGCCAAGATGGAAAACAACGACAACGAACTGAAAACCTCACCAGGAGATTTCATTCTGTTGCTAGCCCACATCGTGACAAACGAAACCATTGAAGTCAAGGTAGGCAAAGTAACGGCATATGCAGTGATAAAGTTTCTCAAAACCTTGATGGTGAACAAGTAATTCATTTCGGTGCCTCTGATTTTGGAAATACTTAACTTGTAAGCCATTTCCCAGGCGTAAAACTTGATGACTTTGAGATTGTTCAACACTTCTCTCATCAAACCGATTCTCTCATCGGTATACTTGACCACGGTTTCTCTGGTAGTGAACAATTTATGAGTGAGCAAAACACAGATAACCAATGAAATGACAAAAAGCCCAATACCTGCTAACGAAGACACACCGAGATTAGTTAACAACAATACGATGGAAATGATAACGGGAATAGGGAAACAAATGACCAAAGGCTGGAACCCAATGGCCAAATCGATACGGGCCAAGTCTGTACTCATTAAAGAAGTGACTCTACCAATTGGAAAAACATATCTGGATCTTGCCGACAATTTAAATGATTTCAAGAGAATACTCTTGGTCAAAATGGCCTTCGTTTGTGCACCGGTGACCATGGAGTTGTGGAAAAAGTGGTTGACCCACAAACCGTTCAAGAATATAAGGATCACCGATCCAATGGTGTAGCCGATACCTTTGTTGTAGGTAGTTTCGATATTAAAGTATCTCAACTCGACAAAGTCAATCAATTTTCTAGTCAATAATGGCGACAAAGCCTGGGCACAGAATGACAAGGCCAAACACACACAGCTGAAGGTGTATTGCCATTTAAAGGTCAAAAAGACGGCCCATGGAATGGCATATGTGGGCCATTTGAAGTCGTCCAAGTTTGGATTAGTTTTGAGGTGCTTAGCCTTTTCCTTCTTTAAAATTGCATCCAAGTGTCTATCAAAGACCTCGTGCATGTATTTGGTGGTAAGCTCAGGTGTCAACACCCATAAATCACTAGGGATCAATGTTCTCTTGTAACCTTTGACCAAGATGGGATGCAACCACCAGAAACCAAGCTGTACCAAGTAATTGACACGCATCCATGGGTATGGTTTCCGGTCTTCTTCTGCTGTGATCCCAGGTACTTTTCGCGAGAATAACCATGAGAACAATCTGGATTCATTCTTCAAGCCATGGTCGGACTCTTCGTCCAGCCCAGTCATTTGAGGGTCAACCTTTTCCACCGATACCGGGGTTTCTTCCTTCTTTTCGAGGTTGGTTTGAGATGAGTATTGTTCTTGGGGTGGATTAACTGGATTGGTTCTCTTGGATCTCTTTTTCCTTCTATTTTTTTTGCTTCTCACCGGCACAGGCTGCTGGGAGTACTGCTCAACATATGTGTTTGTGGTGTCAGAACTGTTGGAATTTCTGACTTCGAGGTTATTTCTGTTATTTGTCACTTGCATATTGTTTCTAGTGGGTTCAGGATATGAAGTTTGGCGACGAGTTCTGTCAGCCGGATGCTGGTATGCTCTCTGGACGTATGTGTTGAAAGGAGCCGAGTTTGGCAACGAGTAGTCTTCATTTAGCTGAGAGTTCCTGTACTCGTCGCTATCATAGTTGTAACTGTCTATACGTCTGGACATTGTGGTATAATAGCTGTCTAGATTAGCTTTGCTGTATTATAAATTGGTATTAGATTGTTGAATCGATTAGCTTGAGCTCAATATATGGGTATTGGATTTTATTTAAATCAATTAGCCTTGCTGGTTTCTAACGTTTCTGGTGATCTGGTGTGGCTAGGTAACTTTTACCGGCGTGTGTGTGTAAGGGGCACCGGATTAATACTGGCTGCAAATTGTAACTACCAGCTTGATTGCTTGATTGGGAAAAGTTTATAAGGTGCTTCTCCACGATTACAAAGGATCTTCAGACAATAAGATGTGAAGATACCCAAACAATGCTGATATAGTCACTGACAATAGAACTTGAAGCAAGTTAGTGGTAAACAATACTTTTCGTTAGGAGGAAAGGTGATTGTTTTTGTGATACTTTTGTTTTTCTGTACTTGCCGCACTAGGAATTTTTTGTTCTTTTGTTTTGTTAAGTAGCAAAACAATAGCCAAAGAATAGTGACGAAAGGTACTGGGCAAAAGCTGGTTCAGTGGTGTTGATTATGAACTAGCACTGCTGATTTAGCAAGTTGATAGCGTGCAGACAACAAAGGGCGAGGTTATGAAGGCGTGGATCTGGCTCGCACGACTTGCTGGATCTGATAGATATGTAGACTGTGTCTTTTTTTAACTCAACTCTATGCACAAGTAGACAAATGTTTGACGTCTTTGTTCTGAAGGTGCTTGTTAATAGATACAAGTTTCAGATCTTTGTAATGATGCTAAGTCAGGGATCAAGTAACAATAATAGGTATAAAACTTGTTCTTGCTGAAGCCAAGCGGATGACGTTGTAGAATGGATTTGTCCTTTGTGTGTTGGGGTATGTGAATACTCTGTGGTATTATCTAATGATTCTCGGGGGTATAAGGCGAGTTTAAACGAGTTGTTTTCTCTTTGGATTAGTTGGACGTGGTGAGTTTTTTATAAAATCTAATCATCGATTTCAACTCTTGGAGTAAAAGTTTATACCACAGCAGAAAATTCCTATTTGGGAAGGCAATATAATTTGGCTTTGTACCATCTCATGTGCGTTCAGGTGAAAAGAGGTGGGGACATTTTCTCCAATTTTTCGGAGTAGAGGCGCAATGTTCTGGATGGGGGATGGGGATAGCAAAAGGAAAGTGGTGGCAAAAGCTGCCACTCTAGTAAGATCTAGACAAGCTATTCGTTTCCTAACCAGATACCATACAAAACCAAAGCTCTTTAATTGGAATCTACTCTCTATTCGGCTATTCTACTTCTATGCTATCTCTGTTCTCCTATGCTTTTACCATCTTATTTTTTTCTCGTTGACGTCCTCTATTGCTCATCGGCAGTTCGCACTGAGTTATGGCCCCCTCTCGGTTGAAAGATATTATGTCGTGCGAGCTAAAGCGAGCAACCCCACACTTGTTTGAATCAAAGCGCATCAGAACACATTCTACACAATTTCATCGGTTAACAGTACGATACATTGTGACGGCTATCATCTGCCACCTTGCTGATGCGGTTGCACACAGATTGGCACAGATACATTCTAGGCTAATTCCGGGCATTATACTTTATTCCTTAAACCTTCTGGATACAGTATTACTATGTACCTTGCACTACATATGTGATCTGATAAACAGATTAGGCTTTCAAACCTAAAAGAATTAGAGAGAAGGAAAAATAACTGCCTAATGAGGAAATTTGTGGGGGTGCACAGCCATGACGTCCTAGAACCAACCTGGACCTGAGCCACCTGAGCCAGGACCACTAGGACCACCTCCAAGGCCTCTCAAGTTGCCCGGCAACCCGTGACCTAAAGCATCTAGATTGTCTTCTCCATAAGGATCATCAAATCTCGCACCAGGTGGCACACCCAATCTGGATGTGTTGCCTCCCTGGCGACGGTCTCCAAACAACGGATGACCTGGTGTAGGATACATACCTCCTTCGTTACCAGAACCAAGAGGATCGATGTAGGGCTTCATCTCCGGATGCTTGGGGAGACCAGGTGGATTCAAGTCACGGTCTCCTATGCTAGGAAACAGGCCCGAAAACCCTCTGTTGGAAGATGCTCTGATTTCAAGTTCATCGTCGAAATCAGGCATATCATTGGGACGCTTTTGAGGTGCGCGACCCATATTTTCGTCCAACTTGTCCGCGTCATTCAAACGGGGATTTGGGGTTTTGGTGTGTACTGCTTCCTGGCGCGAGTTTTTGTCAGCCTCATGCAGTTCGAATAATTCCTGCAAAAACTTGTAGTTTGCTATATGATTTTTAATTTTCTCGTTGAACGCATGGATCAATTGATTGGATAAGTTGATTTCGTTGATGGGAAACTGGATATCATGATCAATGATATCGTTTAAGCTCCAATCAATCAATACACTATCGAATTTCTTGGGTTCTCCGAAGATGAGGTTGATCACCATTACTTTGGAGTCAACTTGGGTGATACTGGTGGTGATGCAATGCTTGTCTTTATCCTCAAGACAGTACTGAATCAACCTATCGGATTGGGTGACTAATTTTTGTTCGAACCCGGCACATGATGGATACAAAGATCCAACGAAGTTGAGGATCAAATGTGTAGTGAGCTGAAAATGGGTCTCAATTGGCATTGAACAGTGTATTGGTGTGGAGTAACGGCTGCACTCTTAAGGGACTGATCTGAGCAGTAATAAACGTGACGGCGCTGGCACGACGTTACCCCAAATCACACGCACGCACCACGTGATATGAGGTCACACGAGTGCAGCTACCGCCAAATGCCGCCATAACCCCGGGTATTTGCACAGAGAGCTCCAGCGAGAGCGGATAGTTAACAGTTACAGAGAATAGTAAGCACATAAACGTTCTGGAGATACACTGAGCTATACTGACAGGTATACTGAGAGGTACACTGAGAGATATGTAGCCGCGGTGTAACAGCAGTAGCACCGTAGTAGATCAGATCAATTGTTGCGTAGACAATAGTGGGTGGGGGTAGAGTCTGTGCCTGGAAAGGCGACCGAGCATGGTATCCAGTATGACCGTTCTGACATGTGCGCTGAGCACCAAGAAGCCTCGCCGGACTAAAACGAGAGAGGGTCCGAAAAATTGGGGCCAACAAAGCCGGGATCCCAACATCGAACACATATAATGATGATCATGAGTTCATATTAGTTGAGTACAGCTATAGAGTAGATTGATTGTAGAGTACCCGGCGTATTGATCTGGTGTACACCCTGTAGCTCGTAGCTCGGTCTTATCGTGTCTCGAACACAATTATTTTCTCATTTTTTTGAGCGCTCAAATCTACCGTGTGTAGAATTCTGGATAGCACGGATCTAATAATTAACAGCGCCGATTCTTTAGCGATCATCATAGCAAACTGTGAAAAGTACGACAATCAAGTACTGCGAAGTGAGCTCTATCAATAGACTACCATAACTGCACATAATACATCCGCCCAGTATCACCCATACGATCCGACGTCACTGATTTCCCCAAGCTAAAAAATGACCACCACAGTTCCATTGATATACTCGTTTCCCGAGTTTCTAGGCGTGGCCGATGCTGTAGCCGACCATGTAATTTCAGCCCAGAATCTTACCTTGTACAACACATTGGATCCCAAGCAAATAGCACTCATCAAAGAGGAGAAACAACGCCCCCCATTATATTCCACTGATAGCACTGCTTCGATATCTGTTCCTCGTGTGGAATCGCCTAATCCAAACGGCAAAGCACTTCCAACCTTCTCCTCAAACGGCAAAATCAAAAAGGAAAAGAAGAAAAAGGCCGAACCCAGATTCAAAATCGCCATTTCTGGAGGTTCTTTGTTAAAGATCTTGCATCAGGGGTTACTCTCAAGACCAGAGGGTAGTATTGAGTGGGATAAATGGGACGTTTACTTTGCCGATGAAAGACTTGTACCTTTTGATTCGCAGGACTCCAACTATGGCCAAGCCAAACGAGAGATCTTTGACCATATCAAGGGCGACAAAAAGCCTCGTGTGTTCCATATTGACGAATCGCTTATATCTGATCCTCAAGAGTGTGCTGATCATTACGAAAAGCTCTTGATATGCAATTTCGCCAAGAAAGACTCGGTCAAATTGCCTATGTTTGACTTATTATTGTTGGGTTGTGCCCCTGATGGCCACACTGCTTCTCTTTTCCCTAACCACGGCGAGCAATTGCGTGAAAAATTAGCGTGGTGTATGCCTGTATCCAAAGCTCCTTCTGGACCAGAGAATAGAATCACTCTTTCTATACCTGTGATTTGTCACGCTAGCAGAGTTGCATTCGTTGTTGAAGGTTTGACCAAGGCTCCTGTTATGAGAATAATCATGGAAAGACCAGAAAAGGGATTGCCTAGTTCCATTGTCAACGAAAGTGCCGCAGGTAAGGTAGCGTGGTTTGTGGACGACGCCTCCTTAAACGATTGTTACGAGGTCACCAAAAAGAAGTATAAGTTTTTATCCATTCAAGTCACCACATAATTCCATTCCATTCTCATACTCATCATATAATATTGTTAACCAGTGATAAGATTTAAACTACCATACCACCAGTTTATTGCGAATTATAATGAATTTAACATAATGATATTCATCGATTCTGAAATTTGCCCAAATAAATATTGTACTATTTGAAGAATAAATATAATAACACCATATTAAACTAGAATGCACACTTCTGATAACTGCTGACTGAAGATTTATATGATACATCACCTTCGAATATCATCATTCATTTATATAAAGTGGCTCTTAAGCTGATCAAGTACTCTATTTGCTATATACTTTGCACGCCTCTGTATGAATGAAAATCCTACAAATAGTCTTGCTTCACGTAAAGATCATACTAGTTTAGCACTTTCCTCTCCATTAACATTTAAACCTTTTAGCATTTAAACCTTTTAGCATTTAAACCTTTTAATTTACTCTCGCCAGCAGATGTTTTTAATCTACCCAACTTCTCTCGCTATCGCTCATTCATTAGGCTCGTTCATTTAGTCGTTTAGTCCTTGACTATATACTCAGCAGGAGCTCTATCGGCCCATTCGGTCCACGAGCCATCGTATACACGAATAGGAACGTCTAAACCTATGATAGAATTGATAGCCAATTTTAACACGACAGCTGTCACGCCACTTCCACACAGCACTATAATTCCTTTCTTGTCTTTCAAAAAGTCAGATGACGATAAATCCAAATTAAAGTCCTCTTTGAAAACCTTGAGCAATTCCTCCTTGGATTTGTATGTATTGGTGGTGGAATCAACCACCTTGGAGAATGGCAACGATAATGAAAATGGAACATGGCCCGAACTCAAGCCTGCTCTAGGTTCAGGTGCTTTGCCAGTGAACCTGTCGTTGGGTCTGGCATCGAAAATGATATAGTCCTGTCCCAATTTACCTGACTTGACCAAATCAAGGAGTTCTTCGTACTCTATCACCTCGTTTTTGTAATTTTCAGCGTATTGATCGGGCGAGATTGGTTCATAAGAGTCCGATACAATTGGGGCCTGCGGATGCGAGGATTGTAAAGGGAGACCGGTCTTCTCATAAGAGGCGTAGCTATTCAATAAAAACACGTTTTTATGGCCAAAAAGGGCAAATGTCCATGCTACTCTAGGACTGGAGAATATGCCCGACTTGTCGTAGATGACAAGCTGATCGTCGACGGTGATGCCCAATTTCTTTACAGCTTCGGTGAACCCTTCATAGGTAGGAAGCATATGAGGATATTTAGTCCCTGGCAACGAGGTTTTGTCCAAGTCAAAGAAAACAGCATTTCCAATTCTCTTTTGTTGGTACTCTTGGTGGGCATTTCTGGGGTTATTGGGCATGAACCAGGTGGCATCCACTGGAATTGTACGGGTGCCCAGGGCATTCTCAAGGGCAGCCTTCAATGCAGCAGGCTTGATAGCATGTACAATTGATTTAGTCATTATATTGTTTGACCTTTGGGGTGACCTTTGAGGTTATCGTTCAGACTGATTTATCTGAAAGGACGTGCGACATGGCGAATGAAAATATGCAGGTAGAGCGATAGCGAGAAGTCAAGGAATACAGAAAATTTCTAACTATAACTATGCACTAATTTCTGTTTCTCATTTTGTCCATATCATTTTGTCTATCTCATTTGTCTATCTCATTTGTCTATCTGACTTGTATATCTGACTTGTGTATCTCAGTTTGTCATTTCACTGTAGCTCGCTTTCTCACCTCACTATCGATTTATCATTTTATCTGTGTGTGGTACCACTTCCAAGGCATGAGATCGGGATGTAGCCTCTCTTTATCTAGCAAGCACGGCGAATTCGTAGAGAATAGGTGCTAAGACCTACGGATATCACATTACATAAAACTTACATGAGCGCAATTATTTCTGATGGAATAGAGGCAGGTTCAGCAATTTAATTGTTCATGGCTTGGATAATATGTCTATCTCGCTTGTTTTGCATCATGAATCGCTTATTCGAATTTGCTTGTGCATATTGCTTTAGTTTAGATTATCACCATGCAAATTACCAGACAATTGGAATTATCTCTTTGTTTTGTCGGGTTGTTATCCTACTACGCCGATTAATTACACAAGTGCCCCCGGCTAATCTTATCGCACAATTTGTGATTCACCTGATTTAGGTTCTTGAACTTGGTGCTCCGCAAAATGCATAGAAACCGGTTTTGAGTCTTGCGCAAAAATTATTTTTTTCTATCAAACTGACATGAAAATTATTCCGAATTTGCAGCCGGCTTAGCGACACCTATGATAGAGCGAATTCAGCTCTAATGCATTTGGAAGAGCGCTTTCGGTATTCATTCCCCAATATAAAAAGATGTGAAGCTAGCTGTGGATTACGTAAATTAGTTGTGATCACCTAAGATGAAGTTTTCAACATTTTGCACCCTTGCAATCAGTCTTGTTTCCACCGTCGCTGCTGAACCTACTAGGGATGAAAAGTTTCCTGGCCACGCATTGGACTCCTCCGCAGGAGCCACCTCTCTAGGTATCGATACTGTGCAACAGTATGCTGGATATTTCGACATTGAAAACGATTCCAAGCACTTCTTCTATTGGTTTTTTGAATCCAGAAATGATCCTTCCAATGATCCGGTTATTCTCTGGCTCAGCGGTGGGCCTGGATGCTCGTCTTTGGGGGCTGCTCTTTTCGAAAACGGACCCTCAAACATTGATGACAATTTGAACCCGGTCAGAAATCCATATAGCTGGAACAATAATGCGTCTGTGATATATTTGGACCAGCCGGTCAATGCTGGGTTTTCCTACTCGGACATTTACTTGAATAATTCCGTGGTGGCTGCCAAAGATGTCTATGCATTCCTCGAATTGTTCTTTAAAAGATTCCCTCAGTACAGCAAGCAACCATTCCACGTTACTGGTGAATCTTATGGGGGTCATTATGTGCCAGCAGTCGCTGCTGAGATATTGTCTCACTCCGACACTTCGATCAAGCTTGCGTCTATCGCTATAGGTAACGGATTAGTCGACGCCTTGACTCAATACAAGTATTACGAACCCATGGCGTGCGGCCAAGGAGGAAGACCGGCCGTGTTGAATGATACCTTGTGTAGTCAAATCCTGCAATTCCAAGAAGAATGCATTCCAGAGATTCAGAAGTGCTACGATAACCAAAATAACGACACCCAATGCCAACATGCAGCTAATTTATGTTCGAATATGGAAGATATTTATGGCGAAAGTGGCTTGAACTACTACGACGTAAGAGGTCCCTGTGTCACTACAGAGAGCTGCTATCAAGGTGCTGCTAATGCGGATAACTTTTTGAACAAACCAGAAACTCTCAAAGCGTTGGGAGTTCCTGATGATATGAAATACACAGAATGCAAAAGTCAAATCAATACAGATTTCGGCCCAGACTGGACAAGACCATACCAGCATAATGTTACCACCCTTTTGGAACATGGTATTCCGGTTTTAGCATACTCCGGAGATCAAGACTTTATAATCAACTGGCTCGGAGGACATGCTTGGACTCAGAAAGTACCTTGGTCCGGACAAAGCGAGTTTTCCAAAACTTCGTTTTCCGATTGGGTAGTCAATGGAAACTCTTCAGGTCAAGTCAAGAACTACGGAGACCTCACTTTTTTGAGAGTGTATCAAGCGGGCCACATGGTACCTCATGATCAACCTGTGAGTTCCTTGGCGATGATCAACGCCTGGATTAGTGGGAATAAAGGTTTGAACTAAGCGTACGACGTACTGAACTTACTGAACGAGCGATAGCAGGAAAAGTTACTAAACAAAAGAATATGAAGATACTTGTATGAAGATATTGTAGATCAGAAAAATAATCCTTAGTGGATTACAAGAGCACTAAAAACAATTAGAAATATGCTAGCAGTAATATGCTACTGGTAAATCGGGAGTTGCCAGTATTGGAGAATAGCAGACTATTCAGATTAATTGCGACAATCGTAGAGTATACTTCGAGTTGTAACTTAAAATCAGAATATCTTCTGATTATCAAACAAAAAAATATGACTACTGTGTCCAGCAAATAAGGTCAATTTTTATTAGTGAAAATATAAGTTCTATACATTATTCTGAGTCTGCACAGATACTTGATAGCTGATAATTCTACTATTCAAAAAGAGTGATGTCAAATTAGATAACTATTTATACTCTACTCGTCTTTATGTTCGGGCTTAACCATCGAAACACCAAACCTGGAAGTATCGGCCTTCATGAACTCTCTCAAGGCCATTGTAGCATAAGAACTCACACCAAGTTGCATTTTCAACACAATAGCCAACTTTTCAGCAGCCGGATCGGTATTGATAATTCTGGAGCTGATATCGCCCAAGCCTTGAGCCTCTTCGGACTTTTCTTCAGAATTTTCTTCAGACTTTTCTTCAGACTTTTCTTCAGACTTTTCTTCAGACTTTTCCTCAGACTTTTCAGCCTCTTTTGCTTTCTTCTTCTCTTGGTTGTTTCTCAACATTTCCAAGTCGGTTTTGACCAACGGAACACCATTATCATTATATCTCACTAATTCATACGACAAGTTTTCTGGCTTGGAAATCAAGTTTCTGTACGACCCTGCCAAACTGAACTCCTTGACCCTTCTAGACATTTTGAATGGATCCAAGCCATCTTTGGCCATGGTCTCAACATACACATTTCTCAATGCTTCGTTGGTTGGATAGGTGATCTTGTATCCTGGGCCCGGTAATATGACGTCGTAAATCGAGTACTTACCGGAATCGATATCGTCTTGTGTCAATGACTTGACTCTGACTTCCTTGCTGATGGCCACATCTTCTACGAACTCTTCGCCGTTTTCATCCTTGTCATCTTGATTGACCTCTCTAGGACTCGAATCGTACACCAAATCGCCAACTTGAACCTCCAAACCAAACAATTCGATTCTTTTACTGGCCACCAAGTTCCAGATATATGACTGGTATGCATGTCCGTACATGATACGGAGATTCTTAGGAATGGCCATAATGGCTTTGAAGTACGAGTGTGAGCCGAACCCGTCGTCTTTTACAGGTTCCTTTTCCAACACCTTTAAAATCGAGTGTTCGGCCGAAAACTTGTGAGGCATCTTTTTGAGGGTCAATGTAGGGTTGGAGGTCTCGGCCCAGATACGTCTGGCTTCTACCGAATCAGGAGCCACCACTTCTTGCTCTGACAATATCAACTCCACCACGCTCTTCCAGTCTTCGTTCAACATATGCTTGCCGAGTTCGTGGGTAGAGATGGAGAAAGACCCAAATCTTTGCATACCGTAGTAATTGATAAAACCCTTGTTTTTTAATGAATTGAAGCACTCGGCAACGACATTTTCAATCTTGTCGTTGTTCAATGCCTCGACATCTCTGATGGTGATCAAGAACTGGTTTCCCTTAAGATCTCCCAAACACAACAGCTTGTCTTCATACGAAAAACCACCCAAAATAGATCCCTTCAAGGCCTTGTTGAGCGAGTTGATACGAACCACCTTTCCGCGGTGAATACTAAATCTTTGGCATGTGACACCTCTTCTGTCTTTGGTACCAGCAAAACCAATGGCCTTGGTGGGAAATCTGATGAACTTGGCAATGGTAGAGGCCACTTCCATGGTTTCTCTGTTTTCTTTGTACACAGTCAAGTGTAAGTATGGCTTGAACTGGCCCAATCCGTAGTTGAGTACTCCGTTTTCATCTACATGGTGCATACTTTCCTGAGGATGCTGTGCTCTTCCGCTGCCTCTTCCCTGGCCCTTTTTGGCAATGGCGATCTTGAAAGTGTTTTCAGGCGAAGTGATAGTTTCCAATTGTCCTTGGAAGGCTTGTCTGAACAACTGGTGCAACTTTCCTCTTTGCTGTTTGTCTTCAAACGCAGTTTTGGTTTCCATGTTATTACCTGTAGTGAATAATTCTTCAACTTGAGCAAGTTCTTCAGTGGTGATGAGCTCCAATAATTGGGCACGGTGCTCTTCACTCAACTCGTATTTGGGCTTTTCTTCTTCTTTCTTGGCCTCTTCCTCCAATCTCTTGGCTTCTTTGTATTGCTCGACCTGTTCAGGGGTCATATCCTTCAAAGCGTCTCTTTCTTGATCTCTCTTTTCAAGCCTGCGCTCCCTTTTGGACTTGCCCATATCAATTCCTTCATCTTTCAAGTGTACAACTTCTCCGTTCAAGTCGATCTCATTGACTTGGAAATCGGAGTAAAGTTGCTTGATACTTCCAATGAAGCCTCCTCCGCTTTTGTTCTGTTCATTGATATACGAGGTGATACCCACTTGTGATTCCTGGACTACTTTCAAGGCTCTTTGGTCTTGACTGAGAGGGTCGAATCTTGCTTTTTTGTGGACCTCTTCTTCGCTGGCCTCCACGGGTCTCTTGACATTAGTAGACATCTTAGTTAAACGCAGAGCTAGGGTTCGTAAGTTGACGGCTACTACTCTAGAAATGCTGGATAGTTATTTCGAGTTGCACATTGGTGTTAATTCAACGTATAGTGAAAAGTTGGAATTTGACCCGGGACTATATGCAGGCGCGATGAGCTCCCAGGCATATTCACCCTCTCCTGTTGAATAGTATCGGGACGGTTGTGACAGGAGAAGAGCGGGCTAGGATGCTTGCAGAGGCCTGGTTTGATGGGCTGTGCCAATTTTCCAAATTATATCGCCGGTCCACCGTGTGATAGTTTCTTTTGCGAGTGAGATTTGGCTGCGAAACTAATCGTATTTGTGCATAACTACAGTGAATATCCAGAAACGTCTAACAATTGCTAAGAGATTGGATATTATCACAAACCATTACTTTCTATACTGAAGATTGCTATAAACCCTAGATATGTTTTGGAAAGGACCGCCTATTGATAACGAGAGGTGGGGACCAGTTATAAGGTTTCCCGAAGCTGGTGCTGAGTTGAAGCAAGACACCAACAGTAGCTGGAATATCGATACTTCTGTTAGATCAGAGAGGTTGGGCTTGAGACGGCTAATGCGTGCATACTCGAAGTCGGTTGGGCTCTTTAATGAACGGGAAAAGGCGGGAAGCTCCGATGAAGAAGACCACGACCCCGACGATTACGAACAGTACCAGCAAACTGAATCAAAGAGATTCCACACCGAGTCCATTCTCAATCTCAAAGACTTGAAGATAGATAATACTGTCCAAAAGAGTAAGCATACCGGGCTTGTGGAAAACAAACGACACAAGAGTGAGCACAAGAAGAGAATTGTGGTGTTGGATCGGTTTCCCCCTGGCACGGGAATCAATAACATTATTGCCCAAGTATCGGGAGGACCTTTGGAAAGAGTAGTATTCCACGATACTGACACACCTTGGATGGAATTGTCGTTTGTGTTTCCCGAACACGCTTTGAATTTCTTCAACTGTGCTACGAAAACCGGGCTCTTTACGGTAAATGGCAAGAATGCGTCAGTCAGCTGGGCTGATATCTTCAATACTGAAAGTATCACCAAGGAGCACCCCAAAGTGTCACCTACGTTAATGCGAGAAATCATATATCAAGGTTCCAGAAGGACATTAATCTTGTCCCAGATCATTCCCAACAAGGTTCTTCGCAGTAACAAGAAATTGTTTTATCCTGACCCCAGCGAGCACTATTCGAAAACCTTAGATATCGTTGAGATTAGATCTGACTTTCTGGTCTACGGAGATGTTATAGATTTGGGACCGGTGGTTTCGCGGAAATTGTGTTTCTCAATCCATTTTTCCGATATCGAGTCGGCCATCTTGGCCAAAAGGGACTGCGAGACCCCGGGGACACCCATGAATAGAAAGTACAGCTCCTGGTCGCTTTGGTTTGCCAAGGATGTCACCGACAGACCCTGCCCCGTCGTATAGTTTATAGTTCTATCAATTACTGCGAAATTTTCATTACATTGCCTAAAACAGACACAAAAATAGTGACACAAAAGTGACACGACAACAGCCTGAAATCAAATCAAACGAAAGCCTTCTTGCTGTCACAACACTATATCTCAAGCGTAGAACAAGTCAGCATGTCCCAACGCGCTCTGTTACGCCCCAGATCGTCTTTAGGACACATGTCATCGCCAGGATCATCACTCCAGTCGAGCCCTGTGCAGTCTAAACCGCGAGCCAACATTCCAGATTTAAGACGGCCTCCCTCTCGTAACTTCCGTCCAGCTTCACCCAAACTTTCAGGTTCAAGCTTGTCTGGGACCAGAGCACCACGGCCTAGCTCGGCGATGGCCAATTTCGGAAGCTCCAGCAGACCTAGCACGCCTTCTTTCAGCAGACAAGAGCCATATACCGGCTCCATTACCGTTTCCATCCGACCCAACCCCTACAGCGTAAATCCGCAACAACCTAGTCCATGGGAAATCGAAGAGCCCAGTACGATAACCAATAAAACAGACCAAGCGTCTTTTAAATTTGATAATGTGTTTCCTCCCAAGCAGGATCTCTCCAATAGAGAAGTGTACCAAAAATCATGTTCCAACATTGTAGAAAAGTTTTTGGATGATGGTTATAACGGAACCATATTTGCTTACGGAATGACTGGATCAGGTAAAACGTTTTCCATGAAGGGATCTGAACAGGACCCCGGGTTCATTACGTTGGCTATCGATGCCATTTGGGCCAAAATCGAATCGGCCCAATCCAACTATCAGTATACATTACTGATGAGCTATCTTGAGATTTACAACGAGAGAATTGTCGATTTACTCCAGGCGTCATCGGTAGACCTCAAGATTAGAGACGACACTACTTATGGCACCAAGATCATTGGAATAACATCGCCCGTAATTGCTTCGAAGCACCAGATCCAGCTGCTTATTGCCAAGGGAGACACCAACAGAAAGACCAGTGCCACTGATTTCAACACGCGATCCTCACGTTCCCATTCGATTCTCCAGCTTAAGCTCAATAAAGTAGATCTTGTCAAGAATGTCGAGACTAACTGTACGCTTTCACTCTGTGATTTGGCCGGTTCAGAAAGAGCAGTTTCGTCGCTTGAAAGAAGAAAGGAAGGTTCTTTTATTAACAAGTCGCTTTTGGCGTTATCCACTGTGATCAACAAGCTTTCAATGGCCAACTCCAACGAGCATATTCCGTATAGAGACTCCAAATTGACCAGACTCTTACAGCCAGCACTTTCTGGATCGTCGCTCATCCTGATATTGTGTACCATTCATTTGGGATCGGCAACGAGCCAGCAGTTTACGTCAGAAACCTATAACACATTGAGATTTGCAGCCAGAGCCAAAGATATAGTGATGGATGTGCAGAAGAATAAGGCGTCTGCGTTTGACCAGAGTGAGTCTCTCAAGCTTATAGAGACGTTGAAAAACACGGTGGAGGCGCAAAAGCAAGAGATTTTGATGCAAAAGCAGGAGATCTCGATGCTAGGACATGGCGACACCACCGAACCCACCAACTTCAAGCAAGAGTTGAAGATTGCCCAGCTCGAAGCCGAGAACAAGATTTTGAATGAGAAACTAGAACATTTGACCCGAATCACCGATCTCCAGAAAACGGAAACAATTATCTTGAAAAACGACACTTTGAACGATATACTAGGATCTAACGTAGACTCATCACAAATGATGGTGGCCAATTTGGAAGAATACTACAAAAGAGTCAATTACGAGATGGACGAGCAAAGATCGTACATCCAGCATTTGGAGAACCAAGTCCAATCGACCCAACAAGAGTTATCACTTCACAAGAACACAGACAACAAGCAAAAACGAGACCATCCATCCAGAGAACTCAGCGATAGACAATACGATGCGATTCTCAAAGACCAGGAAGAGGAAATTCTTCAGCTACAGGAGTTGCTCAAGGATAAAGACCACTTGATCAAAAGTTTGACCAAGACCACCAAGTTGCGTCGTTTGGTGGAATCCAACTCGCTCAACACAGAAAACCAGCACCCCGATATGGAGGGAAAGGAAAATGCGCTTCGGCTGTTCAAAATCGCTCCAAAGTCGGAAGTCGAGCCACTGGTGCGATTGATGTAATAATATATAGTAAACAGGTTGGTGGGTCAAAATGTGAAGGTTAAGTAGTAATTGAGTATAGTGGTTAAATGGTAGTATTAGGTTCGGATGGGTAAATACGGTGTGATTGTAGGAGAAGCCGATTTTTTGCACCCAAATTTCCTTGCAACGGGAAAAATGTATTTTAGGAAAATCAAATTTCAACCTTACCAATGATAATTACTGTACTAGCTTCTGGCTGATACAAGGTTCAGCAATGCTAGTGCTCGAGACAGGTGCGCTATACAGTATATTAGGTGCGCTATGCAGTGTGTTAGGTGCGCTATGCATGTATTAGGTGCGCTATGCAGTGTATCAAGTGCGCATATACGAAAATTTGCGGAGTTCCAACGTGGGGTAATATTCGTATATCATAAATCGAAGGTGATACATTTACCCATAGGCTATTAGCCAGGATACCGCAGTAGAATGAGATACCCCAAACGTAGAGGCAGTAATAGAGATGGGGAGGAATGATGGTCAATACAGGTGGTGATTTGGTGAGTAAAGATTTGTATATGTAGAGCGAGTGCGAATTCTATGACTCATACATAATTCGCAGCCAATATAGCTATTGCGGAGAATAAGGTTTTTAGCGGGCTTTGAATGAGGTATTTTGGGGCCGATTTGATGAGGTATTTTGATGCAATGGGGTATTTCAAATTGAGGTTTTCCTAGCCAGTAAATTGAGGTATTTTCCAGCCAGTAATTTGCATTGAGGTATTTCCACGAGCAATGTTCGCAAGCAATTTGAGCGTATGCTAGGATATTTGTGAGTCGGTAGGCTAAGAATGGAGAACTAATTAAGAATAAGCTTCTTACCCGTGGTCCACTATGATTCTTACCTGCACAAAGCCCCACCCCTCAATTGATAGAATAAGGAATACAGAGTAGAGGTTGCCGTGAGGATCTGCATAGTTCAAATGTAGATAAGCCACTGCTTGCGGCACCAAAAAAAATAATCTCTAGCAATTTACGTCTTATAAATAACCACGAGAGTCCGAAAATGCTAGTCCAGTTTTCAATCCAACCAGACTATTGATTTGTGGAAATGACCTCAGACACTTTTGGAGAAGACTACGCATTGTCTCGCAACCCCTCGACTATTGATTCAAGAGCGCTATCGGAAACTGCGACCTTGAATGGTAATACCAAGTACAACGAATTACAAGATACGTTTGATGAAAACTTCACGCTCTACTATCCGTTTGTATTACGAAAAAAGCGCTTAGCTGCCCAAGAACACAATACAGTGGGGCCTTCGGTGGCCAGAGACAGACAAATACGATCCAGCCAACGCGCGAACGAGTCATACCCTGGACATAAGCATGGCGGAAATAACTATGATACTTTAAGTAGGTATGATACTAGCGACAAAGATGATACGTCGACTATATTCACCGACAACTTGGGGCATACGAGCACCATCTTTGGCAAGCAAACCGCGGCGTTTGATTCCAAACGCGAATTGGTTCTTGTCAAAGAGTTCATGCACTCGTCGTGTTACTTGTTTCCATCAGAAAATTCGTTCAAGATATTCAAGCAATACAAAAAGGACTATAAAAGTCTTGATCTTGCCAGTTTGGATTTGGCCCATGTCGCAAGCAACTCGTTTGCGGACCTCCACCAATTTGGGATCGGATTACCCCTTTTCAAAATCCAGGTGCCGTACTTGTCGCAGTTCCGAAAATCTGCTCCGTACATGGTGTTTAAAAAGTACCGCGAAATGTCGTTGAATCCTATGAAAAGTGATATCAGTGCGGGTAGTGGCGAACTGATAACGTCATTCGCGGATCACACGGTCGAATCGTATCGATACTGCGCGGTTTATAGTAAAAATTTCACCAAAGTGCGCCGCTTTATTTTTGAGTTCTACGATAAGAGCGGCGAGGTCTCCTCAAAGGTGATCTTGTTTATGAACAATTTCAAACCTTTTGCTGACTTTGTATACAAGGGTACCAGATTCAGAATCCTCGGTACTTCCATTCTCACTGCGTTCCATTTAGATGTGGCACCTAGTTTCAAATTGTTAATAGTGGACGACCACAAACCTTCGTTGTGCGACGATATTGTCGATAAAAAACCGGGGTTTGTTGCGCACATGCTAAAAAGACATGCGGCCTCGAACGTAAAGCACGACGATTTCGAAGCAAACCTCTACGCAAACCCTTGTCCAAACCCCAGCAATCTTTTGTACAAAGATGATTTGAATGTAGTAATGGAAAGGACCATTCGAACCAACCACATCAGCGACGATCTTCCGCCATTCGGAGCATTGCGAGACTTTTCTGTATATGGCCAAAAAGACACCAACTTGATTCCAAAAAAGTATACTGAGGCTGGAAAAATTCAACTCTACCAAGATTCACTGGATGGGTCATCTGAATTGGACAGTATATTCTCTATTGATGAAGATACATCTGTGCTCTCGTGTATTCTCATTACGTTGCGTGAGGTTTCACTTCGCAATGCTTCCAAGGCTCCGCAGAATGCGCTGTTGAGAGGATTAAATACTTTGACTGACAGTTCAAACCTTGGCGGTGACATTATTCGTTAGACACTACATTAGAATTATGGTTAACGTGAACTATAAACACAAAACCCCCCAAACCCCCTTAGTGTAATTGTAGACTATTTAAATTTTAGTTTGCACAGTTTGGTAAAATATCTGCTTTTTCTTGTGTCTAATCAGTTAAACGACTTTAGTCTCTATTTAATATTTGATACTCAGCAGCCAGGTTTCGTTGGTTTTTCTTTGGGCGTAAATGTTGCAGCCACTTGAAACTGCGTTTCTGCAGCTGTTTCGAGAAAATCGGAAGGAGAATATTGGAATAATCAGAATAGTTTAATCGGAAGCAAGAATCGAAAACGTATACCGTTCGCCTGAACTACTCTTGGTAACTGGTCGCTTATGGCCAATGTCTCAAACAAATGAGGAAGAATTGAAGTGATTAGATGTCATCGTGAGGTCTTATGAGCCTTAGTACGGTACCTTTCGGTATAAATAAATTGCTACTATGAAAACGTAAATTGAAGATAAATAAGCATTAACTAATATTAGTCTAATAACGTTCAGGTGAACGAGATCTCTCTCTGGTTCTGTTTGGAGATCTGGAAGGCGATCTAGAATACTTGCCTCTGGAGTACTCTCTCGACTCTCTTCCATCACGGTCATGCTCACGGTCATGCTCACGGTCATGTCCGCGTTCACGGTGATATTTATCGTTTCTAGGGTCATAAGCTGGCTCGGCACCTTCTCCCAGGTCACCTCTGAAGTCTCTGTCGGGGTAGTCACGCGGCTCGTCACGTTCTACAGCGTAGTCTCTATCCGAGTAGCCATCAGGGCCTCCTCTAGAGCTGCCTCTGGAATAAGATCCTCTGGATCCTCTTCTCTCGTAGCCACCGTAGCCACCTCTCTCACCTCTCTCACCTCTTTCGCTACGGTCGCCTCTTCCTTCGTAACCCCGTTCGTAACCACCTCTTCCTTCGTAGCCGCCTCTTTCATAACCACCTCTACCTTCTCTTTCGTAACCACCTCTTCCTTCTCTTTCGTAGCCACCATATCCACCTCTTCCTTCTCTTTCATAGCCACCATATCCTCCTCTACTGTATCCATAGCCTCCTCTTCCGTAACCTCCTCTACCTTCGTATCCTCCATCGTAACCACCTCTTCCGTATCCATAGCCTCCTCTAGGCCCTCCATATCCATAGTCACCTCTTCCTCTGAAGCCTCCTCTTGGGGCACCTCTGCCTCTGCCACCTCTAAAACCTCCTCTTCTTGACTCATATGGATCGGATCTGGCAATTTGGACTACCAAACCGTCTTTTAAGGAATAAGACACACTTTGGCCGTTTAATTCCAAGGCCTTTTCACAACTTTCAAACTCTTTGTATTCGACAAAAGCGTATTTTTCACCGTCGTCTGTTCTTGGAGGAGGAATATCCAATCTGACCAATTGACCGAATCTAGGAGGTTAGTTAACTGAGGAATTTGTTGATGAATGAATGAATAGTAGAAGAAGGATGAAGGAAATCGAGATTCACAAATCAAGAATGGGAAGGATAATCAAGGAAATTGAAGGAAGGATTGGAAAAAGTATTTGATCCATAAGGGAATTGAAGTGATAGCTGGATGATATCAAGTATGACAATTGACTTAAAGAGGAGGACTAGACTGTGAAATGCTCTGGGGAAGAGCGTTTAGAAGAAGCGCAAGATTTCTTGGCCGTTAAAAGTATTCATCATTTGGAAAAAGTGGTAACTTACTTTTCAAAATCAGGTGCCAAGTCGGCAGCCTTCGATTCTCTCGAGAACCCTGTCACGTATAATGTGTTCTTTGGCATTGCTTGTGGAATAGCGACAACGGCGACTGGTGTTTTTTTACTTGAGCTGGTGGGTGACACACACAGCACGTGCAAATGACTCCAGTGCACATTCACGTGCAGCTGCGCCGCTGTGCCTCTCACGACTACCCCAGCCTGCCCCTTTTCCTTTGCCAGCTGTGTCAGCTGACCTACCCAACATTTTCTATTCAACAATTTAATGTACATGACAACCAAAAAGAACCGGACCGGACTGCAGATAAGCGTTTTTTTTTACTCGGATACCAGAATCAGATGTGTTAATAGCGTATCCCAGTCTTGTGTCCTTTTATTGTACATAACAAGCGAAACTGAAAGAGATTTATTGTACTTACGTGTCAACTTAATAACCATACTCAACAAGATTGACAGTTAAGTAAACTCAACAAGACCATCCAAGACACAATATAATAATACCCGCCAGAACCATATTTTGAAGGTGTTTTCAACATGACATCTTCTGTAATGGACGAAACACCAAATAATGTTTTGGACTACAACTTTCTTGCCAGTCTCGATCACGAAGAACCAGATATCCTAGATGAGTTTTTAGACCAAAGAGTATATGATTCCATAAACACTCCACCCGTTGGACAAGTGAAACAAGAAACCGAGTTAAACGAGTATTATTCTGAAAGTAACTATTCTGGTAATAACGCACCCAACTTTACAATACCGACCAGCAACTCGATCTCTCCCCAAAACGACTACTTATATCTCGATCCCAATCAGTACCAAAAGGGTCAGGAGCCCACCAGCTTTTCAAAGTTAAACAACTCTGCAAATGTCTCCGAGGAAACCAGCTACAAACAGACCGATTCACAATTATCTGACCATGACATTATAAGGGACGAATTATCCAAATTGAAATTTGGAAACCATTTCATGAATCCGTGCCCCAGCTCCATAAATGTAGAAGACCCATCGTATCTCGACTTTTCACCAGAAGCAATGGAAAAGTTGCCCTACAAGCTTCAGATGTACAATTTACCCAAATATTCCCGAGTCGAAACTCAAATTAAACTCAAGTTGACATTGAGTCCTGGTCCATCCAATGCTTTATTGTACATTCCACAAGATTTGATCTCAAAGAACAAGTTTTGTCTTAATCAACCGTTGGACAGTTTGAGTCCCAAGCTCAAAGAAAACTTGTTGTATTTGGACTCTTATGTCTTGACCAGTGACTTGAAGAAGTCGTGTAATATCTGTTCCAGATGTATAAAACGTGAGCAAAAGAGAGCCTCGAGAATAAAGGCGGGTTTTGAACTGGATTCGAGACAAGATGAAACTCCAGTCGGTGGATCCTCGTCAGGTGTGGTCAAGAACAACCCCAATTCATGGGCCGACGATAAGATGCTCAAGAAGGCTATCATATTCAACTGTAAAGAAATTATGTCATTCCCACCACCCACTGGTATAAGCAACGACAGCAGCAAATCACTCGAGCTTTCAGCCAGAATAATATGCTATTGTCGTCACCACAAGGAACCTGATGGATTCAAGCTCTTGTTTGTCATCAAAAACAACAAAAACGAAGTGGTGGCCAAGCACATTTCCTCACCTATAGTCATTATGGATAGAAAGAAGAACACATCAAGCAAAAGCGAGAACATGAATTTTGAGGGATCGGTGGCCAATTCGATCGCCGGTTCATCGACTAACTTGAAAGCAATGCACGACATGGAAAAATCAAAGGCAAACAGTATCGTCTCTAACAATAGCGATGCCGAAAACATATCACCTCGTGCCTATGGTACACCTAGCCGCCCTGCAGAGTTCCAGCCATCGGAACAGAACCAGTTGGATGAGGAACTTTTGTCATTGCACCATCCAATATCGCCTAATTCGATTGACGAATCGGCTTCAGAACCTCAAATCAATACTGATACCACCAACGATGACGGCAGAAACTTGAAGCGTAAAAAGCTTTCAGTGGATGATTCATATAATACTTCCTCCAACCCTATGTTCAACGGTAGCGTGAGCGGGTATTCACCTATGAGCAACAGCGATACCAACACTTCCACAACCAACAACTTCCCTATGATGAAACCGGGTCAATCTTGGAATAACTCTATGAATCAACAATTCGGTGTGTCCTTGCCCCAACAGCCCGTGCATGCAGCACCACAAACTACACTTCCTTCTATTCAAAGAATTATACCGGCGCAAGGGCCTATAAGAGGAGGTATAGAAGTAACGTTATTGGGGTTCAACTTCAGACCCGGCTTGCTGGTCAAATTCGGCGCCAATCAAGCTCTTGCAACCCACTGCTGGTCCGAAACCACTATTGTTACTTACTTGCCTCCAGCTACCCAGCCGGGCCAAGTGTTGGTAAGCTTTGAAAACCACGATAGCGTCATGCTGGGCGGTCCTCTGCAGCTGCAAATCTTCACTTACACCGACGACACCGACCGTCAATTAATTGAGTTGGCATTGCAAATCGTAGGATTGAAAATGAATGGTAAATTGGAGGATGCTAAGAACATTGCCAAAAGAATCGTGGGGACTGACAATAACAATAGCAACAACCAGAGCATGGGAGCTTCGACCATGCAACACACAGACTCTATCAAACAAGCCAATATCGAATGGTTCGACAGTGCCCACAAGGCCGTTGAACAGTTAACAAAATCAGACTTGTCTACCGAAGAGATCCTTGTGAACTTTCTCTCGTTAGTTGATCTTCCAAACTGTCCTATCATTATTCCAAACTGGCAATTGTGCAACAACCAAGGCCAGACTTTGTTACACTTGTCTACCTTGAAGAAGTATTCAGGCTTGGCCAAATTTTTGATTGCCCATGGCTGTAAGATCGACAATCAAGATAACCAAGGTGTGACACCGCTATTTTTGGCTTCGATGTGTGGACACCGCGACTTGATCAAGATCTTTATCGATTGCAAATCAAACTGGAATTTAAAGCTTTCCAATGACAAATACTTGAAGGATTATTGTGATTTGAACGTCCTTGATATCTTCAATAATTTGGAGCAGGAAAATGCAGACAATGTTGACGAACCACTTGCCGATTCGCATTCCAAGGAAGATAAGCTCTGTAAATCCATCAGTTTGGATTCTTTGAATTCGATGCTTACAATGAGTTATGGTCGCCATGTATCGAAGATGGTTATTGAAGGAGCAGTTAAGCCTGAAGAAACTCACGAAGCAAAGGAGGCACCTGTCCCTTCAAGCTCTTTTGAAGACAGTAATTATTCGTCTGAGTTCGCCGACTCTGAGTTTGAGTCTAATGATGACGATCTCGACGAAACTGATGACTACGATGAAGATTACGATGATGACAGTGATTCTGTTAGAAGCTTGGACAGAGAAATTGACGACGCCTATGCAACAACCCCCTCCAGTAGCGGCACCCTACTTAATGACACAACGCTGACCTCTAGTGTGGAAGATACCGATGATTCTACGTCTACATTGAGACAACAGGGTTTATGGCAAAAGGTGAAGAACGTCTTTAACCAAGACGATTCTGATTCGTTGCCTTCATACGACGACTTGTTTCCCTTCGGACAGTCTTCGGCACACTCCAAGCCAAAGTCCCAAGTGGAGAGAAGCCTCAATGAAGCTGCTGGCGTTGCTCCTTCATCCAAAAGTGAGATTGTCTCTTTGGTTGGAGACCAGGAAGATACCGGCAGTGCTTCGGACTCGTCAGAAGATATGGTGGTTTCATTCATAAATCACCCCAGAAAGACGGTGGAAAACGACAAGATGTTGTTGTTCTTCTGGTTCCCAATGCTAATTGCCATCGCCGCCTGTTTCTTTTTGGTATCTGTGATGGGCTACAAGTTCGAGCTTATCGAATCGGCCAAGATGTACGTAAGATACACCATTGGTAACATGATGGTTGGTAATGAAAGAATCGCCAGGTTATTCAATGCGTCAGAGGCAGTTGCGGTACATTAATCAAGATGCGTGCTAGCAAGAAGTGTTCGGCTTTGCTTTTATTTCAGTTCGTTTTTATTTTTTTGGTTTGACTACTTATGATTTGCTCTTACTGCTCTAATTTTACATCACCAATAAGGTGGTTATTCCTCTTCAGTTCTGTTTAAATAATACTTTTATGAAAGTCTACTTAACGACAAACTAACTGTAAACTAAACTAATTCATTATACTAACTAGGTGGTGTAAATTAATGGTGTAATTAATGTATGTTTTACGTGCACTGTTCAAATTGATCGATAAATCACCAATTACCAACGGGGAATATGTAATCCTATTGGTGATGGGTGACAAAGTTATCTTGCTCAAGAATGCGAGCACACCTCAAGACCCTTATCAGGAAAGATTCGAGAAGGAAGGTTACGCCCCTCATTTCGTCCCACTCTTGACTCATACTCATTCAGATAAGAAATCGACCATAGAGTACATTCAAAGTGATGAGTTTGTGAAAAAGACCGACATTTTCATAATCACCTCTCAAAGAGGTGTCGAGATGCTCTGTGAATGCTTGAATGAATGTGACGAGCACATCAAAAACCTCATTTTCCAGAAGCCAGGCTACACGGTTGGACCAGCAACCTATCTGATATTGAAAAAGGTTGGGTTTAAAGATGTGCGGGGTGGTGAGTCTGCCGGAAATGGCACCAAGCTTTCTGAAATAATACACAAGGACTTGAATGGAGGGCCTGAAAAAATCTTGTTCTTTACCGGAGAAATTAGAAAGGATATCATACCCAGAATACTCAAGGAAAGAAACTACAATTTCCAAGAGAGAGTAATCTACAAAACTGAAAACCGTCGTGATATAGTGGAAAATTTCCAATCCATATGGTCATTGATTAAAGAAGATCCTGGCAACCATTGGGTGGTATTTTTCAGTCCTCAAGGCACGGAGTCCATTATAGAACATATCAAGTCTGACATTTCCATTAAAATCGCATCTATAGGTCCAACCACTGAAGAATACTTGTTTCAAAACGGCATAGTCCCCAGCATAGTTGCACCCAAGCCCCAGGCAAACTCATTGGTGGACTCTATCTTGAGTCATAAATAGATATTTATTCACAAATATAAATAGATTTACTCTTTAAGAATAGCAATTAATAAATAAATAGATTTATTCTTCAAGAGAAAGCAATATAATAAATAAATAGATTTATGCTTCAAAAGAGAAGCAATTAATAAATAAATAGATTTATTCTTCAAAGAGAAGCAACATAATAAATAGAAATACGTAAATCTTTAGTCGTTACACCTAATCTTTAGTCGTTACACCGAATAATTTATAATTTGGCAGCTTTGGCAACCTCGATAATTTGACTGACGATTTGTGGGTTGGACAAGGTAGAGATATCGCCCAATTGGTCTTCTTCACCGGCCAAAACCTTTCTTAAGATTCTTCTCATAATCTTACCCGATCTGGTCTTTGGTAAGTCATCGACCAAAAGAATCAACTTGGGTGCGGCAAATGGTCCGATTTCTTTACGAACAGTCAAGATCAACTCCTTCTTGACGGCTTCCAAGTCTTCAATTGGAATGTTTGATTCCTTCTTCAAAGAAACATATGCGGCAACCGCTTGTCCAGTAAGATCATCAGCATAACCAACAACGGCACTTTCACCCACCAAATTGTGTTCGATCAATGCAGCTTCGATTTCGGCAGTAGACAAACGGTGACCGGAGACGTTGACAACGTCATCGACTCTACCCAAAATCCAAAAGAAACCATCCTTGTCTCTGGCAGCACCATCCCCGGAGAAATAGTGACCTGGGTATGGCTTCAAGTAGGTATCAATGAAACGGTTGTAATCATTGTAAATACTTCTGGTAATGGATGGCCAGGCTGATTTGATGGCCAAAACACCTTCAACATTATTGCCCTTGAGCTCTTCACCGGTAGTTGGATCCAAGATCTTTGGGTAAATACCAAAGAATGGCAAGGAAGCCGATCCTGGTTTGGTAGGGGTGACACCAGCCAAGGGGGTCAACAAGTGGGATCCCGATTCGGTTTGCCAGTAGGTATCGACGATATGAGCCTTTCCTCTACCAATGTGATCGTTGTACCAGTGCCAGACCTCGGCAGCGATAGGTTCTCCAACGGATCCAAGAACACGCAATGAGCTTAAATCGTATGGTTGAACATACTTGGTACCAGCCCTTTTCAAAAGTCTCAAAGCAGTAGGTGCAACGTAGAATTGGTTGACCTTGTATTTGTCCACGATTTCCCAGTATCTTGAATAGTTTGGATAGGCTGGGGTACCTTCGAACACCACGGTTGTGGCACCGTTCAAAAGAGGTCCGTAAACCACGTAGGTGTGCCCGGTGATCCAGCCGATATCACCTGCAGTAAAGATAACATCTTCTTCGTGAACATCAAAGGTATACTTTGTACTTAAAAGTGCACCTAATAAATAGCCCGCGGTGTTGTGTTGAATACCCTTTGGCTTACCGGTAGATCCAGATGTGTACAATAAGAACATTGGGTCTTCAGCATTAACAGGAACTGGAGGGTAGTAGTTACCGTATTTGGCCAATTCTTCGTGCCACCAGATATCTCTCTTGGAGTCGAAAGGAACGTGGGAGTTTCCTGTTCTTCTGAAAACAAGCACGTTTCTGACATTTGGACATTCTTTCAAGGCATCGTCGACAATCTTCTTGGTCTCAATGGTTTTGCCACCTCTCTTTGATTCGTCTGCAGTGATAACAATTCTGGAGTCACCATCAAGGATACGGTCTTTAAGAGAAGCAGACGAAAACCCAGCGAAAACGACAGAATGAACTGCACCGATTCTGATGATGGCCAAAAGGGTCACCAAAGCCTCAGGAATCATTGGCAAGTAGACAGCAACCGAGTCACCTTTCTTAACTCCGAGCTTTACCAAAGCCTGTGCGAGTTTAGACACATCCTTGAGTAACTGTCCATAGGTAATAACTCTTCCTTCATTTACTTCGTCAGCCTCGTAGATAATGGCTGGCTTGTCTGGGTTCTTTATGGCCCATCTATCAACAGCATTATAGGATGCGTTCAATTCACCGCCAACAAACCAGGCAGGCATTTCACCATCTTTGAAGTCGTTTTTGGGGTCTTGAGGGAACCTGGCAACATCGAAAGGTCTGCTCCAATCTAACAATTTGGTGGCTTGTTCGTGGAAGAATTTGTTTGGGTTTTCAATGGATTCTTTGTACATGATAGTGTACTCACCGAAGTTTTTCAAGTTGGGGGTACTCAAGCTACGGTCAAAGAATCCTTGAGGAGGAGGTAATTCCTTTTCGTGGTCAAGATGGTTTGTAGATTCAGGCATGCTAAAGATAATTCAAGATGCTATGTGGTTTGATGATGATCTGTAAGTGAACTTTAATGGGGTATTTATACACTTGTACGCGAACTGGAGTTTATTGTCTCCTTCCCCCCGATGCTCCGAGCCCCACACTCCGAAGTAGCCCCACATTTAAGCCGTATTTTAAGATCGAGTGCGCGGATTTAGCAGCAAAGTGGGACAAAACCCCCAATACCAAGACCATTTGGATTAAATAATTAGCGATTGATCATTGCAGTCGGGAAATGTTGGCACCGAAGTATCTATTGTATGGCTGGCGTTTTGTATTATATTTCGCAATAGTTGTCTAGGTGTTTTCACATTCCCACACCTCATACATTCACCCACACTTTTACCCACCCTACGAAAGCCACCTAAAGATATTTGACTCCGACACAATAACCGTTTTGTTCGTATCAACTGCGTATTAAATTTCCTGCAATAAATTCCGCCACTATTGGTCAAAATTTGTTGGCTACCCCACACGGATTGGCGGAGCAAGGTTACGAGTAGGAGTTTTTTTCGTATCTCCACGCATAATCACGAATGATTGTAGTTATCGCTAGACTGATTGTATCCGATCCGCCTAATCAAAGCGGTCCATTTCGTAATCGCTGGGGGGCTCGACCACGCTTACGTAACCGGCACCCACAACGGATACCCATAACGGGTTCGTTGTCTGGGGTAAATCTTACATTCGCTTATTTTTGTAATCAATAATTATTCTATTCCATTCTCTCATTGAATCGTCTAATATACATATATACATAGTCGTCCTTATAATCATGCCCGCACCGAGTTTTCCACATCGATTCTTTCACGAAGAAGCGATGGCAATGGTGTGGTAGTTGGGGTCACACCCGGAGTGTTCAAGGGAGAGTCCGTGGGGGTATTGTCAGTTGTGACTGGAGCCTGGTTGATTTTGGTGAAATCAATGCTTTCCAATATTCCCTTGGCACCCTTGGCGATCAATTTTTCTGCCAAATCAATTCCCAACTGGTTGGCTTCTTCCTTGGAGTTGACTTCTCCTTCAATGGAGTCTTCAACACTAATGTTTCCATCAGGACTGACGATTATGGCTTTGAATGTCAACACTTTGGTGTCTTCATTATATGAGGTGCCAACACCGATTGGAACCGAGCATCCACCTTCCAAGTATCTCATGAGAGAACGCTCGGCATGACAACGATAACTAGCAGGACGGTCTTCGATGTGAGATAAAAGCTTTTTGATATTGTGGTCGTCCTTGCGGATTTCTATTCCTAATGCTCCTTGTCCCACAGCATAGTACATTTCTGGAGCATCCAAGCGCTGGGTAATACGGTGGGCCAAGTTGATACGCTCCAAACCAGCGGCGGCCAAAATGATACATTCGAAAGGAGAGTCTGGGGCGTCTAACTTTGCGATTCTGGTGTGTAAGTTACCTCTGACCGAGTCGAACTTTAAATGAGGGTAGTTTTTCATGAGCTGGGACGAACGACGGAGCGACGAAGTACCCACCAAGGTTCCGCAAGGCAACTCGGCCAAACAGGTGTATTTGGAGCCCGCTTTCATCACCAACGCATCTCTTGGATCCACTCTGTTGAGCACGCAACCAAGCTCAAACTCCTCTGGTAAGTTGGTTGGCATGTCCTTTAAACTGTGCACAATCAAGTCCAACTTTGGAAACTGTTCAACAGGTCCTAAAAGAAGAACTTCGAGCTCTTTGGTCCATAATGCTTTACCGCCAAAAGTATACAAAGGCTTGCTCTGGACCTTATCACCAAGGGTGCTCAAGGCAAGAATGGGGCATGTTAAATGAGGAAAACGCTTTTCGATTATGGCTCCCACCGTTTCACTTTGTACAACGGCCAATTTGGATTTCCGTCCTCCAATCTGTATCTTATTGTTGGGGAAATCAATGCCAGTGCTGTCGTGAGGCATCTTATCAAGTTTCTCTGATGTTTGTATGATGGCTGTAGGTTTACACGAATGTAAACGGGATGTTAATGATTATGGTGTCAACAACACTTGAACAGGTATGGTGCTGTGATATTTATGCTCTATGATTTAACTTCCAGTTTGTTAGGGGGAAGTAATTTTTTTTTATGTGCCGATGCTACTTTTTTGAATGGTTTTTTTTTTTGCCGAGTAGACTCCCACAGATCAGATGCGTGATCCGACTATTGTTATAACTTGATGCCGTACAACAATAATAAGCAGGGTAATAGCTCGGATGTTAACTGACTAGTATGCTGTCTAGTGTTAACGGTCTAATGTAAATTTCTAATGTCGACTTTCTAGGATGTCCTGGTAGGTAGAACAAGCTTGTGATTCTTAACAATAGAAGGGGTTGGTGTGTATTACTAAAAAAAAATGACTATTGGATCTAGATGTGAAAGTTAACAGAAGTCGATTTGTGGATATTTGGTCTCTTTTAAACTAATCTAAGTATATCCTGTGATATCCCATCTAACGTTTTTAGTATGTCCGTTCCTGTATGGAAACATTGTTACCAGGTGCAATTCGGTTGTAGAGGGGACCAATCAACGTATTTTTAAAGTAATCGATGAGAAAGTTTATTTTTCCGCCCATGTAACCAGGAGCGAAAAGTCAGTTCAACAAATCGTCGCCATATTGGGGGTCACCGCATGGATACCCTTGATTATAAGCCTCGTTTGTATATCCACCGGAGACCCGCCCGGCACTTCTCTCGTACACCTCGTATGCGTAGTTTAACTTACACAGCAAAATGCTTACTATGTAGTGTTTCGGATTTGTGCATATTCAGGTTATCTGCGATAGGCTGGACCAGATATTCCCCGCAGCCGTTTTTCTTTGTTTATTTCCCGAGCATCGGTATCTAATATTGGGGGATGCCTTGTTATCAGACAAAACGTTTAAATAATACATAAACTATACGCCTTAGATCCGCATGAATGGCATAATATCCTTACCCCTAATGCAAAAACCATGATCATCATTTCTATTTAAAACACCTAGTACATTCCCTTGACTGAGTGAATTTTCTGAAAAGTGGTTGTCAAGTGTACTATTGTTTCCAAGGAGGTTGGATGGCCGCTTATAGTTGCGAGCATAAGGGCCTAAAATATCACCGCCTTGTTCAGAATGTATCATCGGACTCTATTTCCTCGTCCTCGGCCGCCATTTTGGTGGGCGACGACGTGTCTTCAAACATATCGCAGCTGCGGTGCACAATTGAGCAGGTATCGTCGTTTGTTTCGCCGGCCTGAATGGTCTCATTGAAGCTATCAAAGCTTATTTTGTTGATAAGCAACTCTTCCAATCGTATAAGTCGTTCTAAAATCTCACCCTCACTCTGTGTCAAGTTTCGACTTGGGTTGTGAGGTCCCACCAACGTATGGGTGCTGCTCGATCCACTAGTGCCGGCGTTTGCGTTGGGTGGATTCAACTCTTGACTGTACTGCCTGGTTTCACTGTTGTTGGTACGGACTTTCTCAAGTAATGGTACCGGAGTGCCAAGGCTTGAGCCATACGCTGGCCCGAGCATACTACTGGGCTTTTTGATTGATCCTTCTGTGATTAATGAATCATTGGATGCAGTGTTGAACCTTCCTCTCAAAGTTCCGATTGATTTGGTCCCTAGCAAGTCTTTTCTTCTGGGATGCTTGCTGAAGTTGGTGTTGTTCTCTATTTGACTGTACCTACGCCCGTGCGGTAGCAGGGTTCCTAGGTTGGTGAATTGTCTGAAGGTGGAAGTCTTGCGTGATTTCATGAGTAGAATGCTGACATCGTCGTTTTCTTCGTGTTCATCATCGAGCACATCGTCGAAACCCTCAATCTCTCCGAAATCATGCTGGAAGGGCGTGGATAGCTTGTGGTGGATATTTTCCAAGTTGATCAAGTCGTGGTCCTGGTAGTAGTAGTCGGTTTTTGACAAGAAAGTGTAGTTTTTAAGCTGGTTGTTGCTGGCCTCCTTTTGCAAGTAAAACCTGGAGATGACCATTTCGTAGCCAAAAATGACGAGAATCACCGGGAATTTGAACACATTCAAAAACTCGTAGAACCGGGTCAGAATAAAGTGTTTGGCGGCCTTTATACACCCGCCTCTCTCCTTGACCAGGTGCAGTTTATACTCGTTTAATTGGGACGTTTTGAAGTAAAGGATCAAATTGACGGTTTTGAAGTAGTTGAACTCCTGGTGGCCATTGTTGTTGACTTTGGCAAAGACCCCGCTCAAGGTAATGGCGAGAATGGACCCAAGAATGAACTGGATCAAGAACAAGTAGCCAATCACAATGACCTTGCCCAAAGTGTTGTAGTTGTCCCAGTAGTTCCAGACCGAAGGGGTGTAGCCAAAGAACAACTTGGCCATGTTCAGCAATACTTGCAAGTTTGTCAAGTCCATCGACAATGTAATGAAACTGAAGTAGAATCCACTGATTAGCGAAAAGAAGAGGCATAGCAAACCCATCAAGTTCCATGCCATCTTTTTGAATCCTAGCACCACAAGATTGAAGAACTCGTAATTGTTGAACCACGAAAGGGTCCGCGGTAGCAACACTATGGAGATCAAACTGAGAGCGTCGCGGTAGTATTCGGCCTTGGCGAATTTGAGTGCAAACGAAACGTCAATGAGTACGATTAGAAGCAAGTCGACATAGTTCCAGATGATTTTGGTCAAGAAAATGACCTCGATGTTTAGGACCTTCATGAGGAACTCAATGTTGAAGTTGAGACCAAGCATCCAGAATGATGTTTCCACGCATGTCAAAAAGTAGGGGTGGTAGACTGAATGTTCAAAGTCATTGGGCTGCTTGCTCGATATGAGCACAAAGTATAGCAACATGAAAAGCAAAAGCTTGAGGTTGATCACGAGCGATTGGTACTTGGGCACGATGTTGGACCGCTTTATGATCTTGTTGAAGGTGATGCGGTTGTACTTGTAGTTGACCACGTCTCGATCCAACAAGCCGTGTTCTTCCCCCATGATCAAGTCGGCATTGTCAACAGCACAGTCCCCGTACGCCTTCAATATCAATTCGCCATTATAGAATCTTTCCAAAGTGCGCACGATGACCGGCTGCGAAAGAAACCGTTTTGATTTCGAGAGCACCGAGAGCTCCAACGTATTGAAGGTGTAGCGCTGGTCTTGCTCGAAAAACTCGTTTTTGAGCGGTGCCGAGAAGAGCAAGTTGATGCGGTTGAACGACTTATACTCTTTTAGCATGCGGATGGCTAGCAATTCACACAAGGTGGCTTTGGTGTTGAGAATCTCAAACGAAATAAGATTATTTTCCGACTGGATCTGGTACTCGTAGCGAAGGAGAAGTAGTATGAAAGGCAAGCATGTGGACAACAGCAGGTCGTCGTCGTATTGTATAGGGTGGTCGAGGCGAGACGGGTGCTTTTGAGGGCCAAAGTGAGGGGTCTGGTCGATGTTCACCGGCACCGAAGGCAACACCTTGGCGATCTTGGTGGATATGGCCTTTTTTTCCGAGAGCTTGACGATTCGCTCGGCAATGGGTTTGACTAGGGTGGCGTTGATCTCGGGGCTGTTGAGCTGGTCGTACTTGAGACTCAAGTGGACCCTCTTGTTGATCAATTTTTGAATGCTGAAGTAGATATGTTTGAACTCTAGGTACTTGTACTTTTCCTTGGACCCGGGAGGGCTCGATGCACGGGCGGCCGATCGCCTGCTCACACTGAAGTCGCGATGGTTCATCAATACCCTGTTTCAGTAGAAAGAGGTGAGCCTAGGGATGAAATAAATTCATGAAACATGTCATCTCCAAATTTAGTCACCCAAGACTATTTGCGACTATACCTTATTCTGCAGAATGTAAACAAAAATAGTAACCCCAGTTTTTCGCGAACGAAAAAACGAGACAATTGTTACGCCATGGCTATATATATATTATTACACTATATAGTATTGTGATGGGTCTTATTTATCTCATTGATCGTTATCTATTATTATATCTGTTTGTTTATAAAATCATAAGCCTTTTTGCCGTTTTCTTGTCCCAATATATCCATCAACTGTTGTTTGGTCAACTGCACCAATTTTTCAATGGAGCGCACTTTTTGTACAACCAAGTGATAGTTCATGGAGGTGATGCCGGGGATGTTTTGGATGAAATCGATAGGATTGTTGTTGAAAACAGGAGGTCCCCCGTCTTCAGTCACCAACGTACGGTTGACTCCCTTGTCTATAGCATCACCCACGTCGGGCTCCTCTTGGTTGGCCTTTAATTCTACAAAGATCTGGGCCGTCTCATAGGGAGACGAAGACCAAATGATTTTGAGCTTGGGGAACGATATCAAGAGCGATACGATTTTCGACTGGATGTTCTGGCGCAAAAGCTGGTTGGTGATGGGGTTCTGCACGTTGATCTTTTGGAACCTCGACTCCGAAAACGGCTCCAACGAAAACGACTTGGTGCCGTCAAACTCTATGAGTAGTGTGGGGAGTTCGTAGTACCTAAACATCTGTTCACATTGCTGGAAAAGTCTTCCGCTCTTGAAACTGGAGATCAAATCAGGTATGGATTTTCTCTCGACACATATCTTGGGCGACACAATATAGTCTCCCACGGTGATCATGCACGGCACCACCTTGATGCCAGAACGATAGAGCAAGTTGGGCAATGAAGAGCCAAACTCTCTGACATCGACCACCACCCTCAACTCGTCGTTTTCTGTCCTAAAATTGGACCCTCCAGCAATCCTGGTGTTGAGCACCTGTTTTCGATTGGGAAACTTGTAGCTATCCTGGGCAGTTTGGAAATGTTTACTCAAGCTGGCCTTTTCCCGAATAAGCCGCGTGAAGGCTTCCTTTTCCTTCTTGATTCGCAACAAGTGCTTCTCTTCTTCTACAGACGTGCCGTAGTACATGAGATACGTCTTTGCCGGTGCATCTTTGTTGATTTCTTGGTATATTTCCACTCTCCGGGTAAACGACAAGTTGGGCTCGTACATTATGATGTAGGAGGGGGCCAACTCTTGGAGAAGAGCGTCGTTGCGGCGCTCGTCGTACGACTGGATAATAATGTGCTCATCCTTGTTGATGTGTTCAAACTGGATACTGGACATAAACCCGCCTGTCTCTATCAAATCGTCGTCCACGTCGTCGTCCAAATCGTCGTCCACGCCATTTTCTCCCTGTAACTTGTTCAAAATGTTCACATCGATCTCCAACGCTTCGTTGTTTTTCTCGGTACTGCTTTCAGAGTAGAGCCGCGACACTCGCGCACTGGCACTGGCACCTCTAGTTCTCCGTCGTTTACTGGTGGGCTGTCCGTTTTTGGTGAAGCTCTTGGATGTCACGAGCTCCTCGTCGTTTTCCTGCTTTGCTGGCTCGCTTGTGCTCTCCAAATCACTGCTGAGTTTCTTGGCCAATTGGCTCACTTCTTTCCACGCAAGGTACCCTCTAAGCTTTGAAACCATGTACTTGCGGGAACTGAATCTTCTTTTGCCGGTCATATGGTTGACTCCTCCTTTCATTCCCTGTAGCAACACACTGAGCTGGTCGACACTTTGAGGGCTGGAACACATTATAAGAATAGGGCCCTGGTTTTTGGCGGTGGAAATGGATTTTTCATGAAATATATCATCCAATAGAATTCCCAACTGGTCCCATTTTGGCAACTCTTCCAACAAGTATTCTTGTTCGACTCCCTGGTGCACTTCCTGCTGTTCTTCCACATCAATAACAGGCCGTTTTTCTACGTTTACCGTGCCCAAAGCCCGCTCTCGAGCATACGATATAATAGTGTTGGCATCGTCCAAATTGAGCCACGGACTCATGGACGCATTGAGGCCTCCGGCACTCACATGCTTGATGTTCAGATCTACGATTCCCTGCACGATCTGGTAAAATCCCACCGAGTCGTATCGCACCAAGTACTTTAGCATGTCGGTCAATATGCCCAAGTCATAAATCAATTGCTTCGAGGTGTAGGTGAGTCTGTGCCATTGCGAGTCCACCGACCCTCTGATCTTACGTACAAAGTCAGCATCGTGTACGTTGGCCATATCCCAATGGTCGGTAGCCAAGTCAGGATTGTGTCTTTTGAGTTCCAGCAAGCACGCTTGGATACAGGTTAAGATGGCCGACTGGATCTTTTTCATTTTAAACGTAAGACGCGTGTTGATTTCCGTCACCGATCTTCTCTTTAGAATCTCCTGTCTCTGTCGGTTCAGTAGCGATTTGTCTATATAGTTCAAGCACTGGCTGACCTCTATTCTGAATCGCGGCCATAAAAAGGCGTTCTCTACTCGTAGTATCTTGAGCATCGACGCCAACGGCGAAAACCCACTAATCGACTCGGGCTCGTCCGAAATCGCCTTGATAAAGCCCCAGTCGTTGTGGTCGCGGTACATATTGATCACAAACGCATCGTTGGACGTTTCTTTGATGCGCTCTGCGTGCAAAATGAAGAGCCCAGTGATGTTATTGGGCGAAATAAGACCAGAAAGAAGGTCGACTATAAGCAACCTGGAGTTGATGGAGATAATTCCACCCTTCAAGTAAGTATCTTTACGTTTGGCAGACGTGTTGTGGGAGTCTCCGGTAATTTCTACAAACTGGAGCTCCTCTTCGTCCAGGCTTTCGTCGAGCCAGAACAACTCCGTGAGCGATTCGCGCAATCTGACGTTCTCCTCTTCTCTGATATTGATGACAAAAATGAGACTGCGCTTGGAAACTAGCGCTTGGTCTCCGTGTTGTAGTGCCACCGACGGCGAGCTGAGCGCATGTAGAAGGTTGGACGAGATGATATCCCATCCTAGACCCCGTCCTAGTACCAAAAGTCCGTCCTTGGTGAGCATATCTTCAATGATTTCCTGCTGATACTTTAATGGCAATGTACATGTTATCTGTCTGTCTGGATATATGGGGATGACATCGGGCTGGTGGAACTTGAGGCCAATGGAATGTTCTTCTTGTTGTTGTTCTTCTTGTTGCTCTTGATTAAGTTGCTGTAGCCTTTGTCTCTCTTCGTCTATGTACTCGTCATCTTCCACAAACAACGACATAGTGCAGCGTTATGGTTCCGTTTGCATAGTTGATAGCTAATTTTTTTTCGCAGTATTTCAGCAATCAACTAAACATGAACGGTTCCACTGGCACGTTTGTGGCGGGCGAGTATCACAACAAAACACTTGACCGGCCAGTGCTATTTCATATCATTCACCTTATCAATATCTCCAAGTCCAAACTTAATCAACTTGACGAATGGAGAGAGTATGATAACCCCAATACAGTGTCGGTAGATCGACTCAACAAGGCCCGAAAAAAGCAGGGCCCCGCCACCAAAATCATCCGTGAAGTCAATCTAGATGATAGCAACACTGCCCACCAGAACCAAACCGGATTCGATACCTACAAACTACTTTTACGAGACATGAGCAATAACTACTGTTATGGGTATGAGTTTTCTCCATTGCCCTTTTTACGAAATGGTGGTACGGGCACGCCGCTTCCTATAGTTCTAGGTGCAAAATTGCTAGTAAAGCAGGGGACCATGGTACAAAACGGGGTGCTTCTCTTGACTAGACATACATGCGAGTACAAAGGTGTTGACAGTGCCGATAAAAGCTTGATTGACCAGCTCAACGACGGCATAGTGGAGAAAAACATTGATATTCTCAACCAGCAATTACTGGAGGAGCGTAGAGGTAACCCGTAACTGAGCGAGAATATTAGCGAGAAGTGCGAGAATATTAGCGAGAAATTGCAAGAAATTGGCGAGAAAGTGCAAGAAATTGGCGAGGAATAGTGGACGTGTAGCAAGATTCATACCACGTCTTCGCTGTGCACCCGAAATCGCATGGTATATTTGGAAGTATTAAATCACATTTCCAGCGTATTCTCGCTTCTAACATTCTACAGTTTGGTTTATGAGTACTATAGAGATTCATATTCCCAAAAAAGTTCAAGTTTGATGGCGAAAAACTGCTTTAGTGTTGCGTTTTGATCACGTCTTTACAGTTACGATAGCTTAGATATTTTATAAATGTAGATGCGAAGACATCTCTAAAAATTCACGCATTCTTCTCAATTCATTAGACCAATTATAATCAAGTCCAGTCGATTATTCATTTTGTATAATATCAGCTACGTAATTTCTTTTTTTTTTGCAGCCATATGACGAAAAACGAAAATTTAAGAGGATACTCAATACTAGACGGGCTTTTCACAATTATTATGCTTACATACTCCATTTTTAGATTCTGAGAAGCATCCGCAGGATCCAACGCATGAATATACGTATCAATTACAAAACCAAAGCTGGTGCTGTAACGATGCCATAAATTTTACCAAGTAAATTCAAGGTCCGGCCCTAAATGAAACAGGAACCTCTTAAATACAACACTTTGTCTTATACTCTAGAATTTTCATGCAATCCCAGCTAATTGGAAGAGGGAGACGCAGTAGGAACTAGCCATATGAAACGGGATTCTTACAAAAGATCTTATGCGAAAAAGCGTAAAACTTTAAAAGATTATGAAATAAATAGAAAATATCAACAAAACAGTAGACAAAGCGAAATGATCAGACTAGATAACAAAATAGAGATGGTGAGAAAACAGTGATTGGATATAACGTGCTGGTACATTGCTATTATATTTCTACGAGATATTGGCCTGTTTGTTCATCTATTATCAATTTTAAGTTACAAGTCGTGACATATGAAATTCTGACGGTAGGGAGAAATACAAATTAGTGGAATTCCAGTGTAGTGACGTGTTATTAAAGTTAGCGTTATTTTGTAGAGATGCTCTCTCTATAATTTCCATGATCGATCTTCGAGTCATTGGTCATCCAATAATAAGTCCCAAAGTCCATTTTCATTCTTGAACTTGTGATACACCAAACTTACGAGGTAATAATCGTCTCTGATAGAGTTCAAGAACAGGTACGATGCCTCGGTCTTCTTGAAGCATCTCGACCATTCTAACCATAATCCAAAAGCTTCCTCGTTCCAGAACTTGAACGAGTCGTAATCAATGACGGTTGGCTGCAAAACTTCTTTCAGAGGGAATACTCCCCATGTGATGGCACTCTTGCTATTGTGCGATCTTGAGCTGTCAAGGTTAGATTTAATGTTGCCGCTGGAATCTCCGGTGTAGTAGGTGATTGTCTTGTTGTCAATCTCCTCTTTAAGCTTGGGATACAATTCGTTTTCCCACTTGTGCTTGGGAATGAAAAACTCGACAAATGACTTCTGGTAGATAATTCCGTTCTTTGGGCCCCAGCCAAAAATGTTGTCAGAAGAGCTCGTACCATTTACTGATGGCTGAGAAGACAACGTGAACCACCCCTTTTCGTTCAACTGTACTAGTTGTTCTTGTATAACACCAGTTTCTGAAGACAATGGTGCATCTGCCCAGGGTAAGATATCTATTTTACCAATCAAATATGCAATGAAAACATTGGCTAAGTCCTTGGCTGATTTGGGTTGGCCCCATTTCTTGATGGCTTCTTCGGCCGATGCTATTTTCAAGTTTGGCCCGTACCCATCAATTTCACCATACGCTGGAGACGTCGAGTCACCGAATCTACCGTTGGTGAACTCATCCCACGTAGCGTCCTTACCCAATGCACCTTTACCACGACTTATGTCCACCAATGTCTTTTTGTCGTTTAATAATGCCTTTCCAACAATGCTTTTGCGGGCCGTCAAAATCTCGTTATCGTTATTAATAGAGGACTTTCTTCTCTTGGGACCGCCAGATATTATTTCTTGGGAATCTTCTTCGTCAGAATCCTCAATTGCATCCTCGGTGTTTACTGCATTTGAAGGACCTTCCATTATAGGCCTTAGCACGTCCGACGATTGCAAGATCGAAGCCACCGCCTTTTCCAAGTTCAAACAGTAGAAGTGGTAGCCTCTTATTCTGCCACCGGTCTTTTTGTCGATCTGGTTAACCATTTCATTCACAATATCGATACCTATGCTTTTTATTTCGTCGTCATTGTTCGCAAAACGGTTCAATCTATCATCGATGGCTTTTGGAATGGATGCATGGGATAACTTACACGCTCTTTTGAAGACATTATGTGTGGTGATAGGCATCAAACCGGGGATCAAGCTGATATGCTCCAACTCAGGATACGACCGGATCAATGCTTCGTAGTTCAAGAACTTGTCTACATCAAAGAACATCTGGGTTATTATGTAATCGGCACCAGCCTGCACTTTTTCAATCAAATAGGGAATGTCTTTTTCGGGAGTTTGCACAGTATTGGTTCCTGAACCTTCCACATGGCCCTCGGCGTACCCAGCAACACCAATGCAAAAGTAATCTCCGTACTGCTGCTTGATGTAGCGTACAAGATCGGCAGCATTGTTGAAGTCACAATTTGGAGTCCAGTATTCCTGGGATCTTGGCGGATCGCCTCTCAACGCCAAAATGTTTCTGATGCCCGATTTCTTGGCTTTGGCAAGTGCGTTGTCAATGATCTCCTTGTTGGTATTGGTACATGTCAAATGTAATACTGTGGTGAGTCCAAGATGGTTTTGACAAGTGGAGGCCAAATCAAGCGACTTTTCGCTGGTGGATCCACCGGCGCCCCATGTCACACTGATAAAAAGCGGGTTCAATGCCAGCATACGGTTCAATCTGGCCAAAAGGTTTCTGAACCCAGCATCGGTTTTGGGCGGGAAGAACTCGAACGAGATGAACTTCTGGTCCGGCTGCAACGACTTGATCTTCTCTATGACTGACATCCTGGATATAGAATGATAGTAGCTGCCTACGAGATGTTAGCGATAGGTGCTTACTAGATGATAAGTGATAAGTGATGATAGTGATAAAATTTTAAGATTGTGTGTGGCCACGTGAGTGCTGCAAATGACTCGGTTCAGACGGGTCACTCGCACTAATGAAAAAAGTGTAGTACCATCTTGTGGTAGTGTATTACAGTAATTATAGAGTTGTATTATAGTTTACGATTTAAACGGCGCTGTATTCGCCTCTATTGCTGTTTCCGGTGACCTTCTCGACGATCTCTCTCACAAATGCCGGCAACCCCTTGAGCAACTCTACAAAATTGTCCAACACTTCTTTGAGTGCGGACTGGAAATCAATCGAGTTGCCCTTGTTGTACTGGAACCAAGCGCCTCCCACTATGTATATACTCAAAAACAACACCATGAAGATGAATATCCACGTGAACCAGCCCCAGGACTCGCCGTTCTCGTTGGGATGCTTGGAATCGGGCTTTTTCTTGTCATCTTTCTCGCTGGAAATGCACGCACCCTTTGATTTGACATGAGCCTTGAGATTTATACCATTCCAACTATCAACCTTGAACTTGTTCAATTCGTCACTTTCTTCAGTGGCACATATAAATCTCAACTCGGCGTTTATCAAGTTGTCTCCCCAATTGGCGTTTTCGTAAATAATCTTGATACCCTTTTCGTTCTGGTCAGAGCCTTCGCCAATGAATGATTGGTAGCTCTTGTGGCCCTGGGAACTGAATCCGATGATTTCGGTCACCATCTCGTTTCCCTTCAAATTCACCCGCGTGACACCGCAAATGTCTGAGTTTTCTGGACATATGTCGTGCTTGTTGCTTATGGGTTCACATATACCAAAGTGCCATTCGTGTTTGGTCTTGGACGGCGGAGACTCCTTCTCTTCAGTCCATGAATACACTCCTTTGAAGCTTGAAAAGTCGTAGTCAGAAAGTTCCTTGGCTGAGCAGTCTATAGCCACAGACCCAGCGGCAAGTGCCAAAGCACCAAGAATAGATTTCAACATAGTCACTTGCTTTCCATCTGGAGCGCCACTAAATTCACTCCACTTGGGCCGCTGGCTATCCTCGCGCACGTGTGCGGTCACGTGCCGTGTCCCGCGGCACGCTTGCTCGCTTCTCCACCTTTTCGGCCCTGAGCATCTCCGAGGTTAGCAAAGCCATGTGACGGTGGTCCCATTTAAATAGCTGGAGATCTCCACGCAATTGTTATTACTATATACATTAATCTACTATATAAAAAATGGTTAAAGTTACTGTCTGTGGAGCAGCTGGTGGAATCGGACAACCGCTCTCGTTATTATTGAAGTTGAACCCCAACGTCGATGAATTGGCCCTCTTTGATATTGTCAATGCCAAAGGGGTAGCCGCTGACTTATCGCATATTTGTTCTACGGCTAAGGTGACAGGACATCAGCCAAGCAGCAAGGAAGATAAAACTGCCATAACCGATGCATTGAAGGGCACTGACTTGGTCATTATCCCTGCCGGTGTTCCACGTAAGCCAGGCATGACCCGTGCTGATTTATTCAATATCAATGCTTCTATCATTAGAGATTTGGTGGCCAATATTGGCAGAACTGCACCCAACGCCTCAATTTTGATTATTTCCAATCCCGTCAATGCCACTGTTCCAATTGCTGCAGAGGTTTTGAAGAAATTGGGGGTTTTCAACCCCAAAAAGTTGTTTGGTGTCACTACGCTTGATTCCGTAAGAGCCGAGACTTTCTTGGGTGAATTGATCAACGAGTCACCAAGCTCGTTGAAGGGAAAAATCAGTGTGATTGGTGGCCATTCGGGTGACACAATTGTTCCTTTGATCAATACTACCCCAGCCATCTCCTCCAAAGTCTCGTCGTTATCTAAATCGGATTATGATAAATTTGTTAACAGAGTTCAATTTGGTGGTGACGAAGTGGTCAAGGCTAAAAATGGCGCTGGTTCGGCCACTTTATCCATGGCCTATGCTGGTTATAGGTTTGCCGAAGGTGTGTTAGATTCATTGTCAGGTAAAGCTACCTCTTCCTCCAGCATTCCTGATTCGGCGTACATTTACTTGCCTGGTGTGCCTCAAGGTAAAGAATTGGCTTCCAAGTTGAACAATGTGGACTTCTTTTCTGTTCCTATCATTTTGGAAAACGGTCAAATTAAATCGTTTATCAACCCATTCACTTCTCTCAAGGTTACGTCTGATGAACAGAAATTGGTTGAGGTTGCTTTGAAAGGTTTGCAAGGTTCTATTACCCAAGGAACCACTTTTGTTCAAGGTTCAAAGTTATAGTTTAGGGATATATACTGGTGATTGTAAATGCTACAGAGTATTAGAGTGAACGATGGCATCAGATTAGCTTTGTAGTATTTCCAGGATTGGTGCACCTGCCTTAAGTGAATATCGTAGCATCCGGGTTTACATACAGGAATATTCATAAAACATCTCCTCCGAGGATTTTCGTACTGGCCTCATATATGTTTGCTCCAATGAAGGTTGGTAGCATTTAAAGTTGGGGTTTTGTATTTTATTAAACTAGCTAAGTAGAAAATCTAAATATTAAATATAATCTTTAAAAACAGAATTGCACCGAAATTTTTTTTTATTTTTTGTTGTTATTGCTGCAAAATAATAGCATTGCGGAGAATTGAAGAACTGCAGACTATGTAAAACATACTCATAGATCTTGCAGTGTGTGGATCGCACCGAGCTGAGCGATTATGTCGCAAAAGATATGATTGTGCTACTATTTAAAAGGCTCTCTGGCTTCACATTTTTCAAACTGGCGTATAGAATTCTTGATACAGTTTTGTAAGTGTGCAATTGGAACATCAATAGCAGCCTCAGTGATTCTTGCTGTCAATGAATCCTTTCTCAATCTCTCCTTTTTCAATCTACTCTCGAGCAAGTGCCAGAATTGCTCAAATGGATTGAGCTCTGGAGAGTATGGAGGTAAGTAGAGTAGTTTATGGCCTCTTGCCTCGATAATGCTTTCTACGGCACCATTATAATTACTTACATTGTCCATAACTAAATAACAGCCTTTTAAAGCAGGGAATCTATCTAACTCGTCAAGAACATCCAACAAAAATTGCTTGAAGTGGTCAGTGGTTGTTCCTCTTGTCTCTTTTGGTTGAACATGCGTTTGCTCGCCAAATACAATACTCTTGTCACTTTGAGCTAATGTAAAATTCGGCTTTTTAATGCTCAATTGAACTACTCCATGACAAGAGATAGCTCCTACAACACACTTTTTCTCTGCTCTTGTAGATGGTGCTCTGACAACTGGAGTTTGTTCTTTCTTTTCCGATCCCTTTGAACGTTTCATACTAATATTTAAGCCAGATTCGTCAATAAAAACACAGTCATGTAAGTAATCGATGTTGTTCTTCTTGATGAATTGAACAAACTTGTGCCTTGCTTCGATAACTTTAGGAGCGTTTCTAGACGTATTGAAGCTGAAGTCACAAATATCTGCCACGAAAGTGTAGACAGAAGCCTGGCTAACTTTCAATCCAATAAAGTTCGTGCTTAGTTCGTTCATTAAATTTTCCAAGGTTACCGAAGGTTGATTATTTACGTACAAGGTCAAAAACTTTTTGTGGGGCTCGCTTAATTTCGGTTTTGCAGCCGCTCCCCTTGGTTTTGGAAGCGGAATTTGATCAGCATCTCCCTCAAATTCCACAAAATCCTTGACCCATCTCTGGGCTGTTCTGGCTTTCACTCCTGCTTCAACAGCAATATCTGCGATAGACCTATCTGGATAATCGACATAGAGTCCTAGTAAACGAGCTCGGTCCTCAAAAGTATACTTACGGTAAGTTTTAGAAAGCGGCATCTTCAGTTTAGAGCTATCTGATTGTTGGTTGTGCTTCTCTTTAGAATCGTCTTTATGAAGTTTGGAGAGTTTCTTAGTTTTATATAAGCTCAAACTCACTTGCCGTTCAAGTGGAATACAGTCAACTACATCACATTCATCAACTACAAAGTCACCATTTTCGTCCGCAAAGGGACTATCGCCGTAAATAATACTGAATTTATTACTCATGATTGATGAGAAAACTAGAGACTAACTTAAAGGGTGATTCTACTCATATTTATAGTGCCCAATTGAATGGGTGATATGCATTGCTAAAAACCCGCAAACCGTGACAAACCGCAAAATAAACCTACAGCTCAACGCGAAATTACCCCTTTTCTTGATTCGCGCCAATTTGAGTGAAAATTCGACACATGGAAGGCACCTTCGAAATAAAAGGAGAAGATCACTTTTCGGTACGGGCAGAAAACCCCTTCATCAGTTAAATGAAAATTGCCATACCACGTGAAAGTCGCTACGATCATATACACATGGTGACTTCCAACTTTTTTGCGACATTTTGTTAAGAAGGGTGCGGCGATACTATATAAAAAAACATATTATCAGATTTGCTCTTACAAAACATGAAAAAAATGATCTAGCCGAGGATCGAACTCGGGGCCTTTTCGGAACTTACTGCGATAAACACTTGTAAACGAAACGTGATAGCCGCTACACCACTAAACCTAATTGTTGCAGGGTCTGGCTTGTTTACGACATTTTGTTAAGAGAGGTGTGCTAATTGATAAAAGATTATCATAAGGATTGCTGGTGCAAAAAATGAAATATAATTTGATCTAGCCGAGGATCGAACTCGGGGCCTTTTCGGAACTTACTGCGATGAACACTTGTAAACGAAACGTGATAGCCGCTACACCACTAAACCCAAATTATTGAAGGGAGTGGGTGCTCAGTTCGTCATAACCAGTTGTTGTTGAGATTTTGTTCGGATGGTAAAAAAAATTACTTATCGAACTACCGGAGCTTCCGATATAGGGGAAAGTTCATAACGAGACATGTAACTCACCCAGCATATTTTGAATATATGAGAAGTAAAGGTCGTGCATTTGATTGGTCTCAAAGAGCACGTTAGGACGACGCAATGCGCACCGACTAAAAGGCTGCAAAATCGACTATATCAGAGCTTGGACACGGAAGGAGTAACGCACACCGAGAGATCTTTAATTTACGAGACAAAAACAAACGAAACGGCTCGAGTATATAAGACTATATAGAGAGTTGCTATGGTGAGGAGCCAAAAGTAGTTTGGTCCGGTTGAAGCGGACCAACAATTGGGTCACGTATTGATGGTACGAACTAGTAAGACTTGAACTGAAAAATTGTTGATGGGTAAAAATTTTACTACAAGAACGAAAGGATTAGCCCATAAGCTTTTGTTCTCCAGTCGATTTGGCAATAAGATAATCTTCCTATCTCATCTTCAGTGGTTCTAATATATTATTAGGCGTATCCATACCATTGAATCAACAAGTACCTGCTACTTAACTTCGACTGACAACCAAATATATTTCAATTATATAAAGGACGATAATTAGTACTTAACGCGAAGCTAATACTACCGAGAAAGTATTTAAACCAACAAGTAATAAACCGATAAGTACATACTCATCGGATACCTCGCTCAACAAGTTGATTTTAAAACTAACTAGATCATGCAACAAGACATAATCACCTCAATTGATGGGAGATAGAGCATTTTATTACTGTATGATAGGGATCTATTACCCATGAATAGTTTTAAATTGACAATTAATCTTTTGATCTTTACCAAAGCTTCAAGTCCACTTTAATATATTTTATGATAATCAGTCGAACAACTCAAAAATGTGAAAATAGAATAGTATGCCGGTGTCTAGCTCTTTATTCATGACCAATAATTTTGGTTTAACGTCAATCTAGGCTCATTAAATCAAGTTCTCATTTGTCTCGTCACATTGAGCTTTTCTTATCTTCGGCGAGCCTAGATATCAATATTTTTTGAAATGAGCTCTACATTAAATTTGGGACTGACCAATATTGACAATACCCTAAAAGATAATCCAATCTCTTTACTTGGCCCGATCAACAACTACAACATAGCTAATCAAAAGAAGAACAACCATTCGCATCACTTTCATTTACAAAAGATGTGGCTGCAAAAATTCCTTATCAGCCTTTTTTTTTTTATGCGTGGAAACTCTAATGTAATTGTAATTCGATGACTCACACATTAAAATCTACACAGTTCTTTACGATATATAATTAAGCGCAGAGGTACACTAGGATGAAGACAATAACAAAAAAAGAATTAAAAATGAGTGAAGGTATAATAAATAATCAAGGTTGGGTAAACCAACACTTTTCAATAGACAAAATTATCACACTTGCAGCAGTAGCTCTCACTTTACAAAACTTGACTTTCTACTGTGCTCTGGAATAACTTTAGAGGGAGATGGAGGACCACTGTTGCCATTCCAAGGTTGTTGCAGGTTGAACGAAGCGATTGAGCTCTGCCTTGTCAAAGAAGGGACCATATCTTTGCTCAAACCAAGAGTGTGCTTGATGTATAAAACCAGCATTGCTGCGCTGAAGAATACGAAAATAAATACACCAAACAGAAACGAGGGCCAGTTGAGCTTTGAAATGGAGAATTTGTAAATCGATAAAAAGATTACCGGACAAATTAAGCCGGAAATATTTTTAAGAATAGCCAACGCTCCAAAAAGTTCGCCAACCCTTGATTGGGGGTAATATTTGGTAAGGGTAGATCCCAATGTAGGTGTCGTGAACGTACCACAAGTGGCCACCATGATGGATAACAAGAACATTGGTGTTGACCGGGCAAAGTATAGCCCGGAAAAACACACTACATCGCTCACAAGTCCGATAAAAATTAGGGAGATATCGATCATGTCAACCTGCTTCTTGAAAGCCCTAAATCCAAGACATTTCTGAAGAACAAATTTATTGATGATTGGTGACAAGACAATCAAACCGAAGGCTTTAGACGAGCATGACACCGCAAGTAAGTAGCCAACCTGCTGCAGATTCCACTTGAACTGGAGCAAACCATATAGCATGAATATTTCAATCATTGAGCTACCTACTCCAATCAAGAAGCAGTCTAAGAATATCATGATGAAGACCGATATTCTTATTCTTCTTATTTCGGCTGGACTTTTTGAGCCAAGAAACTCTTTTGGAATAATTAAAAATCTAAGGGGCCTAAGAACGTTTACGGTATTCAACTTTTCAAGCACGATTTTTGTCAAACTGGTGTCTGAGTTGGCAGCAGTTTGAGCTTGTGCTTGTGCTCGCAAGTTGGCTGAAGAAGCCGATCTCGATTTGGTTCTTGCCTTTTCAGAGCGCGATTCAGGTATCACAAATATAATGACAAGACAGAGGATGATTAATATGACAATTTCAAACTTGAATGGCAAGTATTCGATTGATCTTATGACATTTGCAGCATCCTCTGACTTCAAATGAAACTTTTCTCCTATGCTCATCATCCAGTTACCTGCCAATGGACCTAAACTGACTCCAATCAAAAGAGACGACGCAATAATACCAAAGAAGTAGCCTCTTTGGTGGGGTTCCACCACATCGGCAATATAACAATGGGCTATACTGATCAAACCAATGGAACCACCTCCCAAATTACTCAACACTTCGGCAAGAATCACCAGTTTGAACTGCAAGGTATTCCAGTGGGATAAAACAAAGAATCTCAATATCTTACCTATCACAACAAAGAAAATGTCCAAGAAAATGAAGATTTTACGGCCATAACTATCGGAAAGCGGTACCATAGAAGCAGCCGCCAAAAGCATCATTATATTGCAGCCAATGCTGATACCCATCTGCAAGTTGGAAATAATGAGCTGGGCCTCAGTGGGATCGCAAACTCCATTCTTGTTTTTTTCAATCAAGGAATTGCATGCCAATTTTAGCTGGATCACTTGTTTTGTTGCTTCATTTGTGTACGCTGAAAACGAATATACAAAGATGATGAAACACATCATCAACACCAGCGGACGCTTCAACCAATGGAGATCCATATGCTTTAATCTTTCTTCTCTCAACCAGATCACATCTTCATCGTGTTCTTGTTCGTTGAATTCGTCGTCCGTTTCAATGACAGCCTCGTAAGCATTATTGACGGCCCTTTCTAACGTGGACTCATAGTCTCCCTCTGATGACACAAGTAGTGGCTCCGACATGATGATGCTGACTTTATTGAGCTATACACCCTATATTGGTTCAAAAAAGGAGGAATAAGTGGTCTCTTATGGATAGCTGTGGTTATATCAAGCGGCTACACCACTACCGCTATAGTTATGTGTGGCGGTATAATTATCGCAGTGCGACCTTTGCGCGGCACGAGATGCGAGCGAAACGAAATCCGTTGATAAGGGTTCATCCTGTACAATGCAACGCGGGGGAATGCAACAACGAAATCCACAGCCGAATTAGGCAAGGCAGCAAACAATCCGAAAGTTAGTTTGGTGTTGAAATCTGGCAACACTAGAACTGAAAAATTGTTGATTGAAAGAACTTTACTGAAAAATGATGCTGATTTCACATTAGTTTTGTTCTTCGGTCAAGGGCAACAAGATAGTCTTCCTATCTCAACTTCAGTGGTTCTAATATAATGTTAGGCGTTTCCATATTGAACCGAAAAAGTATACTCTAGTAAACTTCAACTGATGATCAAATAAATTCACTATATAATGAGCGAGAATTGGGTACTTAACGCGAAGCAGCACTACCGATAAAGCAGATAAACCTTGAAGTATAAAACCAAGACGTGCCCATTGGATACCTACTTCAACAAGCATCAACATAGAAAATTCAGAGCAACTACTTCCAACAAACCAAGCCTGCGTAGCGTAATGGTTAACGCGTTTGACTTCTAATCAAAAGATTCCGAGTTCGACTCTCGGCGTGGGTTCGATTGTTTGCGGTTTTAGCTCAGTTGGGAGAGCGTCAGACTGAAGAGATTCAGTCACAGTTAATCTGAAGGTCGTGTGTTCGATCCACACAAATCGCATATTTTTTTGTTTTTACTCCATGTATAAGCATCCTAGCACTCTATAAGAGTTCTGGTTTTATTTTTACTTAAATGGTGCTTGCTATAGTAATTAAAGTATATTTAGAATAGCTCCTGCCAAAAATCTACTATTTAACTTTTACAAATATTTTTTGAATATTTCAGAAATATGCATAAATTTTTGAAAATATACTCACTCAGCGTAGAGAAGTGATTGGTACCAGATAATGGTCAATTTCGGGTTAATTTCTATTAATCCACTTACAATTGGATATCATGTAATCATTGTGGTATTTATAGTTATTCTAACGTAACATTTATTATTAAGAATTAAATTTCAACATACTTTGAAGCCTTCACCAAGCCCCTATCCAAATTGGCCCAGCTCACATAGTTAGGAGTGTAGTGCAATAACTCACTAAACGCTGGAATAGAGTCTTCGACCTTTCCATCTTTGGATGAAGATGCAGTCAAATCGGCCCACAAACAATCCACTTGCACTCCTAGTTTATGAATGAGCACTGATTCGAGATTAACCAAGTCGGTGTCGATCAAATTGGGCAACCATTGGAATCCAATGTGGTAGTCTTTGTCCCAATCTAATTTGTTCAACTGAACCAGATCAATACCATCAAGTAACTTGTAAACTAAGTTACCATGAACATCTTTTGAAAAGCCCTCTGGAACCCCCTCAGCTGATAAATCAGAACTTGCTGATTTGGTGTGGTTGTCCTTTTTGTCAACGTAGAATATAAACGTTTTCACCGGAGATTCAGTGCTGATCAGTTTCAAGAGCCTGGTGGTGGAATCACTGACATTAAACTTCAAGTTGCAGTGTCTGTTCTTGGGTACTTTGATGGAGATCTCTCCACTCAATAAACCAAATTGATAGTCATTATTAGATGAGGAGTTTTTCAACACGGTGATATCAATCATGTTTTTACTGGCAATCTTTGGTGGCAATGTACTTTTGTAGCCGCAGTACTGAGTTCCATCACCAGCCGACTCACAGGTGACGTTTTCGCCCGAGAGTTTCAATGATGGAATGTCTTCAAGAACCGATTTCAAAGGCGACTCTACTCTACCAAAGACTTGGACATAACTGTCAGTATTTCTGTTCAAATCAATGTTTTGCAAGAATCTCAATTTCAAAGGATTGGCGTCATCAAAGGCAGGGGTGGTCTGGATAAGGAAAGACCCAAAGAAAATTCCCAAAACCAAGAAAGTGACAATTATACGGTTAAACTTGAAGATAAACGGCAAGACCGGCAAGGCCCAAGCAACAACAAAGTACACAACAAACTTATAGATCAAGATTTCCGACTCCAAAGATTCCTGGACGGACTTTCTCAATGCTTCCAAAATCAAGTACCCATAATTGTAGATAACGATTGAAGACAAGGGAACCACCAAAAGGAATTGGACTGACCAGTCGTAGCCTTGGTTTTTGGATACAGGAGCAGTTTTGTTTTCAAAAGACAACGACGAAGCATCGTCGTATTCGTGAAGTTCTTCGGTGGTTTCTTGTTCACTTGAACCATAAGAAGGTTCTTCATTGTGCAACAATGGCTGGGAATCTTCGGTTCCGGCCTTGTTTTTACCTTCTTTGAAAGACCATCCAATCAACCCAAATAAAGCGCCAATGGACTGTAACAAGAGCAAGAAAGCAATAGCAAACTCACCCGTGTGGTCGTCACCAATTCTATTGGAGCTAAGCTTGACGGTGGAATATAACAAAGCCAACCATGTAACAAAAGACGTTTCGATGATCACGATCAACTTTTCATCATGGTTAATGATTTTGTAGCCTTTGAAAATCCAATTCAATCCGTTCAAGATAAGATAGTTGACCAATAAGAAGAGGGCCAACGAAGTCAACACTACCAATTGGATTGACGAATTGACGATAAATCTGTTCTGAGACACAATGGTTGAGTCAACGAATAGGTCAAGCGACAAGACAGATAATCCAAGAGAAACGGGGAATTTGATAACATTAAGAAAGCTGATTTCCCAGTTTTGCTTGTACTGAAAGATCACCACCAAAAATGGCAAGCTTATAAGTGGTACAAGCACCAAATGGATAATATTGACAAGAACCACTTTGGATATAGGCAACGCAAAGAAACTGTTGAAGAACGAAATGTAAGTAGAGAAATCGGAGGTGGAGGGATCGGAATCTTCGGAATCAATGGCGATTTCCTGGTCAAGACCGTCGACAAAATCCAAAGCATTCGAGAGCATGTGCCACAAGCTCTTGATGTTGTTGCTCTTGATGTTGTCTCTGGTGGTATGGTAAATATCTCTAGGTTTATAGAAAGCCAAATCAAGGCCGCGAAGACCTCCTTCTTCCTTATAGATTTTGTAGTCGGTTTCGCTATGAACCAATCTGTTGTTGAAGCCTTGCTGGAAGATGGAATTGGCGTAAGGATACCTGACGTTCTTGAACTCACTGGCAATGCCGTAATCAGTGGTTCTAAATAAGAAAGCCTTACCGCCTGCGCCTGTGCCTTCAAGATTCAAAAAGTAGTCGATTTGCTTGAACCATGGATGGGATAAAAAGGCTCTGGCACCGTTCAAGCCAAATTCCTCATCATTGTTGAAATTGAAGATGATGGTTCTGGTGGGCTGAGCCGCTTTGCTGGATGTATACCGATACAATACCCCCAACATGGACGCAATGCCCATTCCATCATCGGTTATACCAAAGCTGGAAGGAACAGAGTCGTAGTGTGCACTCAATAACAAGGCCGGCAACTTGGAGTCGGTTCCGTTAATTCTCACCACCAAGTTGTTGCTCTCATAGTAGGTAATGGCCTTAGACGATGGCGTCATGGGACCGAAGATGGCATTGTTGGTATAGTCCAAGTCATTGTCGTACTCTATGTAGTCTTTGGAGCGTATAGCATGGGTGATTTTGGTTTCAAGATAATCGTGCACGAAGTCGTTGCCTTTGGAGGCATAGGGGTGCTGGTACTTGCCAATTTCTTGCAAGTCTAACCAAGAATCTTGCAACAATTGACTTTCGAAAGTATCTGTGGGCAAAGGCACGGTGAAGTCAAGGTCATTGGCGTAGTAATTGACGGTTAGAGTCAACACAAACGTCACACTAATCAAGAGGGCTAGTGAAGTCTTGCGGTAGCCAAAAGTGTTTCTAATGAATTTAACGAGCGGATGAACTGTCTCGGGAGGTGAGCTCCACCTGGAGTGCTCCTCCGAGTCGCTATGGCCTGTTTCCGTCATAAATAGTGAACAGGTATAGGAGTAGATTAGATGGTGTAGAAGATAAGATGGCTTTGTATCGCTGGCTTGCACGTTGCTAGTGCGGCGCGCCCCCAGAGCGAGCAAGAAAGGATGAGATACAGAAACGGAGGGGCCGTGGGGAGAAAATGGAGGCAAACAGAGGCATTGGGGTTATCGGAATAGAATGTACATGGGAATACGAGCACATACAGGCTTGTACCAGTAACCACAGCTCGTGCAGTTGCCTGGCGGAGATGGCGGTGCGCAGCGAGGCTGGCACGAGACGGCTCGAGGTTTTTAGTGGGGAGACGAAAAAGTACGAGTGTCTTGGATCGCTGAGAAGCACTAGCCAAGCATGTAAAGCAAGTGAAGGATGGGGAGAAAAAGAGGGCAGCTGATACGGCCAACATCCAGCACAGTGCCAGTAGAGCGATGGCTGTTTACACCCAACGGGCAGACGCTTGTAATTGTTGGTTGTATAGTTGGGTATTGTAGTTAGCGATTTTCGGTGTTGTCATGTGACAAAATGTATAAAATGAAATATCTGGACATCTTTTCAACTCCACAGCAATATGACCCAGTTTGCGCCGTTAAAGAACGATTTAATTCTCAGAGCCGCCAAGGGCGAGAAGGTCGAAAGACCACCTATCTGGATAATGGTACGTTGCCACCCCGAGGCGCCAACCCACAAACTCCACTAACCTTTAGAGACAAGCAGGCCGGTACCTTCCAGAGTACCACGAGGTCAAAGGAAACCGTGATTTCTTTGAAACCTGTCGTGATGCCGAGATCGCATCTGAAATCACCATTCAGCCAGTAGACCGTTACGACGGACTCATCGATGCAGCCATTATCTTCAGCGATATCTTGGTTATTCCGCAGGCCATGGGTTTCGAAATCAAGATGGTTGAAGGTAAAGGGCCAGTTTTCGTGAGCCCATTGAGATCCCCCGAGGATTTGTCCAGAGTTGTGTACAAGCCTGATATTCTCAAGTCATTGGACTGGGCATTCAAGTCCATCACATTGACCCGGACCAAGTTGAATGGCCGTGTTCCATTGTTGGGGTTCGTGGGTGCACCATGGACTTTATTCGTGTACATGACCGAGGGACAGGGTTCCAAGATGTTCAGATACGTCAAGGAATGGATCTACAGCCACAACAAGGAATCCCACGAGTTGTTGCAAGCCACAGCCGACGCCTGTGTTGAGTTCTTGGCTCAACAAGTGGTGGCCGGTGCCCAGATGTTGCAGGTATTTGAATCGTGGGCCGGTGAATTGGGACCTAACGAGTTCAACGAGTTCTGTTTGCCATACTTGAGACAGATCTCCCAAAAGTTGCCTCTCAGATTGAAGGAGTTGGGCATCACAGAAAAGATCCCATTGACGGTATTTGCCAAGGGTGCATGGTACGCTTTGGACGACTTGTGTGATTCAGGCTATGACACCGTGTCGTTGGATTGGTTATACAGACCTGAGGATGCCGTCAAGGTTGTCAATGGCAGAAGAATCACATTGCAAGGTAACCTTGATCCTGGTATCATGTACGGATCCGACGAGGTGATTTCGCAAAAGGTGGAGCAGATGATCAAGGGATTTGGTGGTGGAAAACAAAACTATATTGTGAACTTTGGCCATGGTACTCATCCGTTCATGAAGCCTGAAAAGGTGGAACACTTTTTGAAGGAATGCCATAGGTTTGGAGGAGCATAAATCACGTCTGTGAATTATGTGATTTAATCGCTTTATATAATCGCTGTCAGTCAGACGATCGTTAATAACTGTAGTTTCTAATAGAGTACTGGATCTTTATACTTGTAGGTTTAGAGTGCTGTCATATGCATAATAGTATAGACTAGGGCTGTTCAAATCGTCTCGAGTATTTAAAACTGCGAGGAATGAGTATGAAAAATCAATAAAAAGTTACAAGCACAACCACCCGCTTGAACTTTATGTCTAGAATTGACCTCTCTGATAAACTGTCTACATAGACTTCGTTTATTTCTTGCTTCTTGTCTTTATCTCTTTGGATAATTTGACTAGAGCGATTATTCAGTTCAATTGCTGCTACTATCTCGCTTTAACTTCATAGTTTGTCTATTCATCGGTATAATATTTGACGCAGCGAAAAATGAATTGACATGCCAATTTTCGCAGCCAAATAGCCATGCAAGTATCATGTTAAGCGAATCGGGTTCCCTAAAAGTAGCCAAGAATCCATGCAACATTCAATGCTCTACCATTATAGGCACTTGTAGCAGACACTTGCAGCAAACTAGTAAACATGGTAGACACCAGTTTTCACAACGGTGTGAATCTCCAGAGTTGCGAAAAAGTGTGCAAAATCAAATCGAAGATGAAAGAATCAGTTCGAGTTTCGCACTAATACTATAAGTACCTATTTAATCACCTAGTATTTGATATCTCCTCAGTCAGTATGAATAAAGATAAACAGGGACTTTACATATATGACTTGGACAAGACCGTCGCTCTGAGTCTCGAGCTTCTTTACTTTGACTCATTGACCCAGGAAGAAGTTCGCCCCGAGCAGGCACTTACGGAGGCAAACTTGCGCCAAAACGATATAAACGACGCCACTATAGTCAAACCAATTGACGGAAGTATCGATCCAGAGTACTTCAAATCAGACTTGTACCGCTACAACTTGAAAAGATCAATCAACGGGCTCGCACCGTTGACCGAAGACCAGTTCGAGACGTTGTTGGAAGAGCACTCCATCGAGAGTTTGTCAGGATCAGAAAGTAGCGAAGATGAAGACGACGAGAACAAGAAATTGGAGTCGTTGATCAAACAAATGGACTTGGAACCTTCAACTAGCCACACCGAAGAAAACACCGTCAGCCACCTTAACTCGAGGTCATCATGGATTCTCTTCAAGTCTTCTCTTTTGCCATCCACAAATGCCTATGGTGTGTACAAGGGACTTTATAACCACGACGAACTCTTGCACACTCCATTGGAGACCTTAAAAGCATTCACACCCAAGCACAAGACCGGCAAATCCGCACTCTTTATGATTGGAGGAGGCCACTTTGCCGGTGCCATAATATCGCATGTTCGCAAGAATACGCGAGGAAATGCTTTCAATGCCAAGGAGTCCAAATACGAACAGGCCGTTAATGTGATAGTGTCCAAAACGTTTCACCGGTACACCACCAGAAGAAAGCAGGGTGGATCACAGAGTGCCAGCGACAACGCCAGAGGTAAGGCCAACTCTGCCGGTTCCAGTATTAGAAGGTACAATGAGCAGGCTTTGATCAAGGAGGTAAGAGAATTGCTTCAGGAATGGAACGGCCACCTCAAGGACTGCACCAATATATTTATAAGAGCTAACGGTGCTAGTAACCGTAAGATCTTGGTGGGATACGAAGGGTCTGTTTTAAAGAATGGCGACGACAGAATAAAGGGGTTCCCTTTCTCCACCAAGAGAGCCACCACCTCAGAGTTGAAGAGAGCATGGGTTGAATTGACGTATCTTCAGGTGATGGAGCTTCCAAAAGTGAACGAAAAGGCCAAGAAAAAGATGGAAAAGAGCCAACAAGAACAGATTGTTCAAGAAAAACCGGCAGTAGACCCCAAACAGGTGGAAAACGACAACTTTTCGGCCGAACTCGTATCATTGTTGAAGAAACAAAAGGCTCCCAAGCTACTTAATTTCATCAAACAGAACCATATTGACGTCAACGAATTCCGTCTAAGTCCTTCCTCCAAATATACCCAGCTTCCTACGCTTTTACACTATGCATCTGCCAACAACCTTGACCACATGGTGGTGATATTGTTGGGCACACTCAAGGCATTGCCCAGCATTCGCAACGTGCTTGAAAGAACACCTGCAGAGGTCACCAGTGATGTTAACACCAGGCATGCATTTCAGATAGCCCGTGCCAAGTTGGGAGAATCATACTGTGATTGGGATGCATGTAGAGTCGGCCCGGCAAAGTCGAAGGAAGAGTTTGCCAAGGAAGATGAACAAGAAAAGGACAGACTCAAGGCGGAAAAGCAAAGACTCATACAGGAGGAGCTTGACAAGAAAACCGAAATGGAATTGCGGAAGCCCAAAGTATCGTCTTCTGGTGCTGTAGGTGGTGCTAGCATTAGTGACTTGAGTGGATTATCGGACCAGCAGAAGATGAGATTGATGAGGGAACAGAGAGCCAGAGCTGCTGAAGCTCGTTTCAAAGCCGCATAAAGATAGACTAATGAAAAGAAACACAATAGAAGTAAATTTACATTAATAAATAGAAGTAAATTTATTTAGTACTATAAAGTAGAAGATCAATGAAGTAGAAGTGACAAGAAGGTCAAAGACAGACCTTTGAGAAGACCAAATCAGCCATACTAGAACCAGCTACTCAAATTGTTGCATAGTGTAAAAAATTCAATCTTTATGGCTGCGAAATATGCGAGTAATTTGAGAGTAACTAGAATAGATGATTACACTACGATAAAATGATAGTGATCTAGTTCAATAAAGGTAGAAGTAAATAAATTTTAATAAAGAACAAGTGGAACTAAAGATGCTAGGTTTCATGATCCATTTATTTAAAATGCCAGGAAGTATTTATTTAAAGTAACGAATATTATTGCTGAGGCTCAGATTCAAACACTTTCATCATTATGTATGAGATGGGCAACTTTGTTTTGTCGTATGCTTCATTACTCAAGAGATTGGACAACACTTTATCACCCATTGATTGGCTATTCACCGGGTCATAGTGAGTGTAGTCATGCAATGCGTGCTTAACGGAGGCAGCGGTGCTTTTGTTTTCGTCTTCTTTCTTCTTTAGATCCAGCGCCGAGATCCACGAGGATGTTCTCAACGAGTCGCTCTCTTCGTCCACATCAGTAAGCTCGTCGCAACTTTCGGCAACGTAACTTTTGTTGTTGCCTGTACCATCACAACCACATTCAAGTAAATCGTGGGTGTTGGACTTTGTAGAGGTGTCGATTTCAAACAAGTTCTTGAGATCCAACGTATCAAACACGTCAGACTTTGAATCAGAATCGTTATCCAAAAATTTCGAGCTAAGGTTGTTCTTCATGAGCTGGCGTTGAAAGATCTTCTCGTCAATACATCCGGTAGTCAAGATTCTATAGATGAAGCAAGGTTTGGACTGCCCGTCTCTATGTATACGAGCCATCGATTGCAAGTCTACTGCAGGGTTCCAATCATTGTCGAACAATATCAATCTTGATGCACCCACCAAGTTAATTCCCATTCCTCCTGATTTTGAAGACAATAAAAAAATGGGCAACTTGGGCGACTTGTTGAAATCTGCCACCAACTTGCCTCTCATGTTTTTAGGGGTTGAGCCATCCAAACGGGAAAATTGCAAGTTGAGTTTACTTAGTACCACCTCTAGCAAGTCCAAAGTCTGGGTATAATTGGATACTAGCACCACCTTTTCTTCCATGTTAATCAGCTCAAGCAACAACGGAATAAGCACGTTGATTTTACCGGAGGAAGAGCTCAATTTTATATTGGCGAATTCATCGTCGTTCTTAATTAGGTTTGCAAAAAACGGATCTGAATTGAGCAACGCTGGCGAGTTGCATATCTTTTTGAATAAATTGATAAGGGTGAAAGCATGGTTGGTGGAGTCAGAGAGTAATTGGGTAAATTTTTCGAGCCTGACAAGATGCTTGAAGAGGCGGACCTGGAGGTCGGTGGGTGGCACATATAACACCACGTCTGTTCTGGTGGTCAAGTAGTTTTGTAGTATGGCCAGAGTTCTTCTTAGCACAAACAGCTTGGTGAGCGCAATTAGCTGGTCCGAGACCTCTATTCCATGTTTCTTGACCGCTGGATCGTAGCACTGGACGTCTCTGGACTTGAGAATGGGCGCCATATAATTTTTCTGAAACGACTTGAAGTCGCCTAGCACTCCCGGGTTGACAAAGTTGATGATGGTATGGAACTCAACCAAGTCGTTTTGGATAGGCGTGCCTGTTAGTAACAATTTTTTGGGGATGTTCAAATTGGTTAGATGGTTCATGACCTTGTTAGTTTTATTCTTGAGTCTATGACCTTCGTCACATACCAAGAGATCGAAATTGATGGACCCAAGCTCGGCATGATAGGTGCTGACTTTCTCGTAGTTTATTATGAGAACCTGATACACGTTGAGGGTGCCGAAGCTGACCAAGTTTTGTCGATCAGAAATAGTGGCGCTGTTGGAGTTTCCACCAAGAGTCAAAATATGGATCCGGTTCATTCCCAACCATTTCTTGAACTCTTGTTTCCAATTGTTTATCAAAGTGACCGGACAACATATAAGCACCTTGCTGACCGGAGGTTTGGGCTGTTTTGTCCAGGGTGACTGTTTATAGAGAGTATAGATTAGCGTGATGGTCATGAGAGTTTTGCCTAGACCCATTTCGTCAGCCAACAAACACCCGTACCGGCCACTGGCCCGAAACCCTAGCAAGCACTCGTAGAGGAACGTTACACCTTCGATCTGGTGAGGTCTTAGTTTAGCAGCGAGCACTGGATCTATACAGACGGGTTTTATATCGGAGGTGGCTGCGCCTGGAGGACTAGGCATGTGTAAAGTGGGGCTATTGGCAGGACTGGCAGTGGCGGCAATTGGTAAAGGCTCTTTTTTCTTAACTACGGGACTGACTATTCTTTTTGTCTCCACCGGCTCTTTGACTTGGCCCGGGGTGTCTTGGGTGTCTTCGGTGTCGACTTCAAGCTCGTAGGGGCCGATCGATACTATCTCCTCAAGAAACCCCGGTTTGTGTGAAGGCATGGTCTTCTTACCCATCACCTTACCATCATCCCTAAGTACCATGGTGCATGATGTACCTGCGTATGTCACTGTCAACGTCCCGTCGCCTTCCCAGGTCTTGTTCTTCTTGGTGGAACGCTTTCTCCACTGGACCAAGTACCGCTTGGATTGGGAGGCCTGGTCTGGCAGCACTGCTGGTTCTGCTGGTGCTTGAGAATGGACCGCTGGGTGAAGTGCCCGTTTCTTGACGAGAAGCCGTGGTGCAGCTAGTTTTCTCTTTGGCACATCGCGTTCTTGTGTAGGCGGTTCAGGCAGACCTTGGCTATCGGTGGGCAGACTTTTGTTGTCGCGCGAACCCGGTGTGTTCTGGCTGGCATTTGTCGCGCCGGTGTCAGGCTTGTTGACAAACCGCGGGGGTTTGAACGCTGTTCGCTTGTACATCAATACTCAATGATACGCGCTGCAATTAAATGTTGTTTGGTTCTGTCGTGTGCGAGAATTACAAAATAGTTTGGTTGTAAAAATACAGAATATACAATACGGGTAATTGAGTGGAAAATGCAAAGTATAGGTAAATGTAATATATTGAAGATGTAGATATTGTATAATATTTAGTGTATTGTGAATCTAAAGATAAATGTAGATATATTGAAAATGTATAGATTGTGAAGTACCCGTGGGTATTGATCCGTGGGTATATTATTAGTAAGAACGCTTAGCCGGTTCTAGTGAGTACTCGTATGTTTGGGTATTGCATATCATCATAAATTAGGCCATAGTCATGAGGCGACGACTTGATAGACTTTTTTTTTGGCGCTAAGCTTCGTTTCCCCAAACATAGTAGTACGACCTGGATAATGCAAATGTCATGCTTGAAGGCAAGTAGGTATACACTCCGTAGCCAACAAAGCATACAAACGAAAGGAGAAAGATGTGCAACATCATGCTCTCGATTTGGGTTAACATGACATGAGGGAAATGATGGTAGTAGATTTCGTATACTCTATATGCGGAAGACTTGGTCATATTGTAGGATATTAGATGATGAGCGAACGACGGCTATATACTGCACAAGCTTATCAAGAAGTGGTGTTGGTTTGATCAGTAAACAACTATGTTGGTCTGGAAAATTGATACTTTTATCGAGTGTGAAATACGTCGCGTAGGGACAAAAAAAGAAACAATCAGAGATCATTTCGTTTCTTTTGCGAGGAATAAAGGAGGTAGACGGCGGAGCCGGCATTTAGGGGGAGCAGACACCGAGAACACCGGCACACCGCGCGGCCGAGATGCAGCAGCTGCTACGTATCGCACCGTACCGCACCGTAGTACAGAACCTCGATAGCAGTGGGACATCGCTTACGTAAGCACACCTATACAGAAACGAAAAAAATGTAGGTTAGGATGGTAGACCATGGCTGAGATACGATGTGGCAACGCTGAAGAACAGTGTACGGAGCTCAAAAGTAAATTGGTGGCGTCCAAGGTGGCGTCGCTTGAAAAAACAGCTCTTTTCGACGATTACTCGTGGCTTTACGCCCAGCTATTTCGCACCCATTCCACCGGCTCGCCCGATGATCACTGGATCATCTTGTTGAACGACACCATGGCCGTGTGCTTGCTTAGAATGACACAGCTATGCAAGAAGGACCACGAAAAGTGGCCAGTGCCGTCAGAAAACACTCCACTCATCCTCAATTACATCGTGCACTATCTGAATCAGACATCCAATCCATTGATCAACTCTTTGACGTCATTATTGAACAAGCTCATGACGTTCAATTGTGCCAATGACCACAGTTCTGGTCAAAAGTGCTTGCAAGATACCCTAGTTTCGATTATTCAGGACCATCGTCTAACAAAAAACCTCTACAATCTAGTGGATACATTGGTCAGAAACATTGATGACAAGTACTTTGTGTTGCGGACGTTTCCCAGCTTTCCGGGGCAGTGCGTGGCATCTGTGGGAGATGACCACTTGGCCAATTCGTGCAGCAAGACTTTCGTATCTATATATGTGGGAGTTTTGGGCGACAAGTCGTCTGATGAATGGATGGCTATGTGGGCAGAACCGGTACTTTGTGGGCTTTCAGACCCCAAACTTCGTGTAAACTTGCTCACCTACTTGGTACCCAACTTGGTTAAGGTGCGCCATGACACTTTGCCACTACTTATCAAGCAATTCAGTGGTGCTGGTCTTGAGAACTTGACTGACCAAGATTACGATATCCTTTTCAATCTCTACAAAATTGGCCAGGAGTTGTCGCTCTCACACCAGCTTCCTCAACTGCTTCTCAAGACGTTCTTGATACATAGCAATCCCCAGTTCCGGCTCAACTCGCTCTCATTACTCTTGGGTGGCTCTTCCAAAACCACCAAGTCGGCGCCGATTCCACCTCATGTGTACGAAGTAGTACAGGAAACCCAGTGTTTGGACACTTTCTTGAACGATTACGAGGATATCGAAAGCAGGAACAGGTTCATTTCTCTTATGAGCCACTTTCTCGGCTTTCGCTTCAAGGAATCGATGTACTCGTTGAGAAAAGAGCTTGAAAAGTTGAAAAAAAGCGCCAAAAATCAAGAGAGACAGCTGGAAATCGCTGGCTTGGTAGATTCCGGTGCCCAGTTTCTTCACTGGCTTGTTGGCTATTTGGTGGGACACTTGAACCCAGGCTCCAACTACTCTCAAATCATCACATCCATGCAGTTACTTGAGGTGATTTCAAATAAATTACCCGAATACTCAATCTATGACGATCGGACGGTCCATTTTTTGATCCAGAACCTTTTTAACAACTATGAGAACATTCGCCAGTTGAGTTTGGACCTCCTAACCACCAACCAGCCGGCAGAATTGCACGACTTTATAGATTCCAAGCTCCAGACTGAGCTCTTTTCCCAATCGTGTGAGATTCTTGCCTCTTTAACAGGTAGAAAAAGTGACGGTGCTGCCAAATTCTTTGAGTTTTTGACCATCTACTACTTGAAAGTCGACTCTTACAAAGTGTCGGAGTTAATCGATACCTTTATCGACCTTATATCTCAAGGTATTAACAAATTCAAACAGGAGTCTCTTGTAAACTTCAGAAACTACAACTCAGGTATTTACGTACACGGCTACTTCAAGGCCTTGAACTCCATATTTGAAAAATTGGACCGAAACTTCGTTGAACCAAAAACGTATTTCACCATTATCAACCAGGTGTTTGAAATATGGGAATTGGTTAAACCGGTATTGTCCAACTCGTCTGCTATTGAAGACGACGAAGAAATCAACGAGGACGATGACAAGATTTTGCTCAACTACTCTTGGAAAGTTATAAAAGACTCCAACATTTTGTTGCACAAGTTATTGACGGCCCATAAACCAGGCGATTATATCGATACTGCCACCTTCTTGCAGTGCTGCGACTTGATCATCAGCCAATTGAGTTCGGTCAAACACCGCGGAGCCTTTTCTTCCATCTACCCGTCTTTCATATCAATATGCAGAGTGCTCAACCACACCGAGAATCTCAAGGAATATCCCCGCAAATGGCTCGATGAGAACTTGAAGCTTATTGAATCGAAAACCCAGTACATTTCTCGAAGATCTGGCGGTATTCCGTTCTTGATAACGGGAATTCTCATTGCGGCAGAGCCCGAAAAGGCCCAAAATTCACCAGTTTCATTGAGTACTCGAGAATCATTGATGAAGGAGGCATTTTCTCAGTTGTGCCGCATTGCCAGCCAGCCTTATTCTCATATAGCTGACCAGAAAGATGATATTCCTCCGGTCCATGCTTTCAATTGCATCAAACAAATATTCAACGAGAGTGCTCTAGCAAAGGAGAGCTTGGTTTATGTCGAAACCAGTCTTGGATTGTCACTTGAAAATTTTCAATCTGCCAATTGGTCGGTCAGAAATTGTGCTGTGATGTTATTTGGTACCATACAACGAAGAATATTCGGCACCAGAAACCAAGCAACTTATCCAGCCAAGCTATTTTTCCAAAAGTTTCCTATAGACCAAATTCTTTTGAAACAACTTAATGATGCTCACCAGCGAAATGATGCCAATTTTGAAAACAACCAAATTATGTTCCCCATACTTATCATACTTTTAAACTTGGACACTAGTCTTGACGATAAATTAATGACTAAATTTAAACCTATTTTGTTAAAGTTCCTTAACAATAGGTTCTGGAAGATTCGTGAGATGGTTGCGAAATGTGTGGCTTCTACGTTTAGTGCTCAAGAACTATACGAACTTAACAAGAAGTTTCTCAATAGCGATTGGACCAAAAGAACAGATCTCAACGGGATCCAAGGAGCACTAATGATTATGACACAGGGCCACCACAAAATTTCAGGTGCTTGCCCGCAGTATGCCGAGGAATTGAGCCAATTGATTCTGGCTAATTTGCTCAGTGCGCTTAGATTCAAATCGCCATATATAGTGAAGGCCTATATCGAAGCGTTGGAAGTTTCTCAAGGCATCATTTCGGTGGACCAATGCTCTGTTTTGGGAAACTATTTTATCGAAAAGGTGTTAGAAAACTCTGAAAAGTTAGATGGAGGCAAGCAGATCATGTTGTCGAAGATTAATCGGATGATATTGAATAGCTATCTTCATTATTCTAGCGACAAACTGCTTGTGGAGTCCATTTTTGACTTGGTAAGACTTGGTCTTGGCACGGATTTGTTCAAGGTTCAATTGGCCAATATTGAGTTTATCCTTGACAATTTTGACTGGTTCAAGACTTTGAGTCAAGATATGGTATCATCGTTGGCCCAGGATATATGGACATTGATCGTTGATGATTCCTGTTTCGCATATGTGAAGTCCAGAGCCATGGAATTGTTCTCGAGAATTTTGAACTTGGGAACGTATGTGGGTGTAGACGAAGTCATTGATACTTTGAAACAGTTCCGCTTGGCCGACGAAGAAGATCTTCAGCTCAATTCCCTAAAGTGCCTCGGTGCATTTGCCAGTCGCTTATCGCCTGAATCTCAATTGGATTTTTTGCAGCAATGCGACACTATTGGTCACGAGACCAACTCCATCAAGCACCGATTTTCTTGTATAAAGGCACTTATACTTGGACTTTCGAGGTACGAGTCACTGGATCAAAGCATGATGAAGGCGAAAATGGAAATGAGATTGGTATTCAATGGGCTATACGACGACGATGAAAGAATTCGTCAATTAACTGCCGAGTTCTTATCAGCTTACTTGGGAATGGATGCAAAAATCAATCCATCCTGCTTGGCGCGCTTGAGTATCGAAAAATTAAACCTGGCGCAGTTCGAAAACGCAGTCATAGAGAAGGTTTTGCAGCTGAATTTGGGTATCGAGTTGGAGCTCAATGCGTCTCAAGGAGAGATTCTTTTTGACGTTGAAAACGTCAATCTTTATGCCAACCAAATTGATATTACCCTCAATTTGAGAAAAGCAATACTTGGACAAAACAACTTGGTTGATCTTAACTCAAAATTCACCCAGGGAATAAATGAATTGTTGCAAGCGTTGCCTAAGCTTGGCCAAGATGGAATTCTAGGCTGGTCAAGAGATCCGAGAATATACAACTTGGTAGTGGCGACGATCCTACATGCGCAAACTATGCTAAAATTAGACCAAGACCCTAGCCTCAAAAGCGCCTATACCGACCTCCACCACTCGCTACAACAGGCCCACATTGACCTTTCGGTGCGCCAATTCCTAGATTAGGCCTAATAAAAATTTCACTGAGCCGCGCGCCGGGTAACCCCGCGCCCAAAAGTATATAACAAAGAGTTTTCGCTCCTGCTGTAAATTTTTGCCAGCCAAGCAAAGAGTATGTAAAACCATGAACATGCATGCAAGTTACAATGATGAATAATTATAAACTACAACGAATTTCTTCACCTGAATACCCGTGTAGAACAAAAATAATTTCAGAGCTTTTTAACACTGATTCGTAACTTGGCATCTTGTCATTACAAGCCTCAATACTAACAATACAGAATTTGTAAATAACTCAATATACACCATAACCAGAAAACATCCTAGAACTTGTAGTACCACACTGTAGTAATGGTTGCCGTAGAGATACAGCTCATCGGGAACAGCACGTGACCAACACACTACTCATCATGATGCAAACTGACCATCAACAGACTAAGGTAAGCAAGAATGGGCGAGGAGAATACAGAAGATACGTTCACGATATGTGACATGTGCTTGGGTGCCGAGTCGCACCTCAAGATGATGAAACAGAGAAATGGCGAAGAGTGCAAGTCATGCACGCGGCCGTTCACGGTGTATAGATGGAACAACAACCAGTCATCACACAAGGCCAAGAAGACCATCATATGCACCACGTGTGCTAGAAGCAAGAGTTGTTGTCAAAGCTGTATGTTGGACATCAACTATCACATACCTTTGCACATTAGAGACACCGCCCTCAAAATGGCGGGACTAGACAAGGCCCAACTAGGCTACGATCCTGCCACCACCAAGAACCGAGAAATCAAGGCCATTTTGGCAGACAAGCAGGATGCGACTTTTGCGAAAAACGACCTGTCGCTAGACCAACTGCAGCAGAGAGCGCGCGAAATGTTAGCCAAGTTGTCAGCCAAACTTAACGAGAGCGGAACTACGTTCAAGATAATTAGCGGCAGCGGCAAAAGCGAGAATGCAGCCGACGCAAAACTCAAAAACGTCGATGTGTCGAAAGTCGTTGCCAAGTTGCCATTCGGGGGTCTGTTGGACAAGAGCACCAACCCCAGTGGAACGTCATTTTTCGTTTTTGGAATCAATGACGACGTACCACAATACTTGATCAGTAATCTATTCGGCGAATATGGCAAAATCAAGTCCTTGACGGTTGTTCATCGGTCGCGGTGCGCGTTTGTGAGTTTTGCAGCCCGCGCGAGTGCCGAAGCGTTTGCCGATTTCGTAGCGAGCAACGGGCTTAATTCCAACAAAAGTACCGCGGGCCTTTTGATACTAGACAACAAATTTCCCTTGCGTGTCGCATGGGGCAAGCCGCAGCCTCTTGGTACCAACAATGAAGAGCAGGCCAAGATCAGTCTTGTGGTGGCCAAGGTGATGAAGCAGTTGGCAGAAAAAGACCGCGACTTCGAAAAGGGCACCCCTCCACCGAAAAGTACCACCACCACCAAATCCAAAGTCGTCAAACCGGCTCACAAGTCGCTGGCGTCCAAAGCGGTATCCAAGTCGGTTTCCAAGTCGGCTGCCGCGTATCGCGCCGCCAGAAGCGACTTCGAGGCCTAGCGTGCCCCACGTGATCCGGTGCGGCCCACTAAAAAAATTAAACAACACGATTTACGATTTGACACACCATCGCTGGCACACACAGCTCCACAACACGCAATGAACTACGAGACCAAGCTCTGTATCAAGGTGGCAGTGTTGGTGTTACCGATAATAGCGGCCATCATCCGACTCATTGTGATTTTGCCTGCGCTTCACCAAACAGACGCCAAAGGCAGCTTTGCCGAGGTGGCACTTACCACCAAAGGTGCCAACATCATGATATTTTTGGGATCGGGTGGCCACACCGGTGAAATGATGCGCATGCTCGCTCAAGTCAATATTTCCGAGTTCAGCAGAACATGGGTTACCTCATCTAACGACAGTGCCTCTTTGGTTAAGGCCAGGGCGTTCGAAGAAACCTTTGAGTCCAAGTACGACGCCAGTTATTTGACGTTGCACCGCGCCAGAGCCGTGGGTGAGCCGCTCATACAATCGATCCAGAACACCCTCAGGTCGTGTGTCTCGACGTTCCAGGGAATAAGAGCGGTGCGTCACATGCCATCGGTGCTTCTTTTAAATGGGCCGGGAACCAGCGTGCCGTTGGCATATATCTTGTTTTTGATGAAATACGTGGGTATGTGTAATACCAAAATTATATACGTCGAGAGTCTTGCTAGAGTCAATCTGTTGAGTCTTAGTGGCAAGTTGTTGCTTCCTATTTCCGACAGGTTTATAGTACAATGGGAGCCACTCTATTACAAGTACAAGCGAGCTGAGTACTACGGGGTATTAATATAGAGTAATGGGATAGCATAATGTAATCAAGTGTAGACTTTTGAGCCTTGGTGGGCTAGCGAGAGTTTAGCGATTTAGCGAGAGTAGCGAGACAAATTACTGGCTGCAGCACATCACGTGCACAGTGGTATCAGCTACAATTTGCAGCCATTACAAACGGCAGGTAGAGGCCTATCGTGTGGAGAGTGAAGGCTGCAAACCAGCCAGGGCACGGCGGACTAGATATGTAGCGGCTTGAGAGACTTGAGCAAGGAACTTATTAGTTACTGTGTTGGCGCACTCATCCGGGCCGCACTTGGCGAAAAGCGACCTGTCATCCAAGCCAAAAACTTGTATCCGTACTCAGTTCACAGGGAAGTAGCATTGCTGTGGTATCTCAAAGATAAGTTCGGCTGGTCACATCGTTTTCTGGTCCGATTTAGGTCTGCAGCGGACGGTTTTCTCAGACGTATGGGCTGGCACATACTAGTTTGGGGTGATGAAATAGTCGTCGTAGTAAATATCTGGAATTCCAGTGCGGTGCGTCGTTAGAATCCCGCTAGGCCCAAACAGAACACGTGATAAAGCGCTTCCAGAGATGGAGCTTGACCTTTTTTTAGGAACAATTCCTTTAAGCCAGCCAATATCCCGGCAAGCCCATCCCAATATATATGTTAGGCAGTTAGTTCAGGAACGGTGTATGACACCTGAGGCCTTATCTGTGCACAGCCAATCTAATATGTATCTCACAAGCGTTCTCCCTAAACTCTATTTCTCGCGAGGGCGCGCCTCGCACGCGTAAATCGTCGCAGCCAAATGTAAGAGAAGCGCTCAGTGGATGAACCATGATGGGTGGCAACACGTTCCCAGGAATCATAAACGAGTTTCCTGACATAGGAGTCGATAAGTTCAACTGTGGCGCGTCGGTGTTTCTTCTCACTCATAGTCATGCCGACCACCTAGCGGGACTTGAAGCAAAGTCGTTTGGCAGCAGAGTGTACTGTTCTGGTACCACCAAACGGCTCGTTGGACTCAATGAAAAGTACGCCCATGCTCTTCCCTACCTCAAGGTTTTAGATATGGGGAAACACCGTATTTCTGTGGGGGCCCAGGATATCGATCTTACTGTGATTGACTCGTACCATTGTCCGGGATCAGTGATGTTTTTGGTGGAGGGGGGTGGAAAATCGGTGCTTGTGACGGGAGATATACGCGCTGAAAAATGGTGGCTTGATGTTTTGGCCAAAAACCCATACTTGTTTCCGTATACTACCGGCTTGAAGACATTGTCTAATATATACATAGATACCACATTTAGCTACAGAGGCGAGCCCTACATCGAGATGTTGACCAATAACGACGGCACCAACGCAGTGGTGCAGCTTCTACGCGCGTATCCGATGGAAAATGACGATGTGCAATTCTTTTTTTCCGATGCGACCTCCGGATTCGATGAGCCGTGGCTGCAAATATTGCAGACATTCAATGGGTCTTTAAATCTTGGAACCGATATTCAGAAACGAGTCGATTCGTTGAGCAGTGTAGATATGCTGTCACATGTGCTAAAAGAGCAGAGTGCAAGAACTAACAATCCCCGATTCCACGTCATTGAGCCCGGCTCGTCCCCTCAGGTGCCGGAATTTGCGGTTGTCATACGGCAGAGCCTCAACTTCAACTTGGTGGATTACTTGGCCACGCTGATTCCAATTCCGCTTTCCAGTATTTCTGCTGCCGAAAGAGGTCTGCTCAGGCTATTATACTGTACCTCGAAAGGTAATGAGGTGTATGAGTTCAGGCAACGCAAGTACCTTTTACCTCCCGGGGGAACCGAGTTGCTACCCAAAGAGATCAAACTAGTATTTTCGCGCCATCTGTCTTACACAGAGACTTTTAATTTGGTTTCTATGTTTAGGCCAGAACAGGTTTATCCATGCTGTGAGTCCAGAACCACCTGGATGAATGGATTCTCGATGGCACGGGCGTTTGGCTCGTTGTGCAAGCTGAGCCGTTTCTGTTATGACGACAGAATGAAGCTCAAACATGGTGAACCTCTCCGAGTAAAAAAGCCCATTGCAACAGTACATAGATGGACATTTGAGGGTTGTAGAGAGGAGGCTCAATTTGTCGAAAGAGTGCTAGGGGAGAATATTTTGCCAACTAATGGCGTGGAGGCCGTCGAAAACCCATTCAAGTTCAAGGGAATACATTACTTTGGGTCCAAGCGCAAGTCCGGGTTCGATGCACAGGGCCACATTGCCAGAATCAAGGATTTTAGTTTACAAAAGCTAATTGCTGGGCGGAACGAAGAGACGTATCGCCAGAAAATAGGCGAGTGCCAGCTGTTATATGCGGGGGATATGTATAAAGAAGTACGACTGTTGTTGGACAATTACGACAAAATGGGCCAGGAGAGTAGTGATTCCGAGAGCTCAGATTATTTACTAAACAGCAGTCCTTTGTCTTCTTTGAGAGAAACAAACGAGAAAGATCGAGAAGAGAGAGAGGTAGAAGAGAAAGGGAAACAAGAAAAAGAGGAGGAAGAGAAAGGGAAACAAAAAAAAGAGGAGGAAGAAAAAGAGAAGGAAGAAAAAGAGGAGAAAGAGAAAGAAGACAAAGGCCACTTAAAACAGGGAAAACCAATTAAACAAGAGGAACAGGGAAACTTGTCGGTAAAGCAAGAAGCCCAGCATTTTACGGGACTGCTCAACCCATTGATAAAAGAAGAGAGCCAAGAATGCATATCTATCAAATGGAGTGATGCTCAAAAACTGTTGGGGAAGTTCAATCAACAGTCTCAAGATTCGAAGCGCGAGATTAGTGAAACACCTACCAAGGACTTGGGACGGCCTCGACTCAAACGGCGAAACTCCGTAGCCCAGTATGATACACTACGACAGTTGAGCATGTGGAAAAAAAGAACCACAAGCCAAATTGGCACCGCCAGTGAAAAAATCGACTCTATATCAAGCACATTGTCAAAAGATCCTAATTCGTGGTTTTCGTTTACATTAAACTCATTAAAGGTCTCAAAAGAATCAGGAGTCACAAGATAATTAGCATTCGATAAGAAAGGGTCAAAGTGAAAAAGCTATTATAAATTTTTATCGTACAAGGTAAATTTATCTGTTGGTATTTAGTACGAGAATACATTACCAGAGTTTTGGTAGAAGCTGAATTATTTATTTTCTATCGCATATGATTAATTGGTAATTAGTTGTTATCAAAGTCTACAAAATTAGTTTATTAGCTTATAGCACCAGTCAAATAAATACTGGCTCTGACAGTACCTTCATATCCTTCCAATGAAGGGCTTCTAAGCACCCTCTCGCTGTCGTTCGTGAAGTTACTTATATATGTCCATGAATAATTGGTGTTTATTAAAGTCTATAGTACATTGGCCACTTCATTTCTATATTTAGTTCTCTCCATTTTGGTTCTCCTACTCGTTAGTTTTCTCTCCATTTCTCACCACAGTTGACACACTTGTAGAAAGTAGTCATAGGTTCATCAGCAGAACGGATCTGTAATTGGTAGAAATAAGCTTTGACCGAGCCACATGAGTCAACTGGACACTGGGTAGCGGTCTGATCCACGTTATCCCAAAATCCTTCTCCTCCCAATACATCATCAACCTCTTTACGGGCCAACTCTTTACGATCAAACATCTGGAAACCGTTGATCTTGAACTCGTACGGACACGTTGTGCAGTAGAATTCGTTGCACCCGTCGCTCCCCAGACGAATCAACAACATGTTCGAGCAGTTAGGACAGAACGACAACATCGCACACCTGTAGTCATACCATCTACTCCAGCTTCTGATCCGTGAAGAGATGAATTTTTCAGTCACGTGACACATGCCATGATAGTAAGCGAAGCCGCCAGCCAGCATGGGAAGACTGAGTACTTGATGAGTGAACAAAATGGACAGGAGAATGCAATTGGCGCGTTGCAGAATGGGATAGATAGAAGTATCAAGAAAGAAATACATCCCGGGCTAAGTCCGTTCAGGTCGCCCAGCAAGCGAGGAATCATCAAGCTAGAGTTTGGCAGTGAAAGAGGGTTGACGTTCTCGCCGGTACGAACTCCTAATGGGCGAGCCGGTCTGTTATCGCCGAGGAAACGAGCTGCCCAAAACCATTCGGCCCGTAAAAGAGCCGTCAAGTCTACCAGTATATACTCCAGGCTTATGAACGACGAGGAATCAGAGGATGAAGACGACTACTTGAGGCGCCAGGATATAAAAATTGCCGAGTCGATTCTTCGGGATTCGCGAAAGGAAATCAATTCGACTGGTCCAGATTATGGCAGTGACGTTGAGTTTGAAGAGGATATATCAGACAAGAAGATCAAGGAGGTTCAACAGACCAAAGAGGTTCAAAAGACCAAAGAGGTTCAAAAGACCAGAAGAGGCAGACCAACAAGAAAAACGGTGAAAGTTGCTGAAATCGAGCCCGATTCTAATAGTGATTCGGGCGAAGATTTTGAGGATGCCGAAGAGAAGGTAGAAGAGGAAGAGGAAATGGAAGAGGAAGAAGAATCGGAGCTTTCGGACGAAGAGGTGAGGTTTGGATCGCCAAAGCCCAGAGGAAGACGCGGTCGTGTAATAAAAGAAGAAGACGACCTCATTGAATCTCCTACCAAAAGAAGGAAAATTGCTGGCGAAAAACGGAAAGCAGGCAGGCCTACGAAAGCCGAGTTGGTGATAGGAAGCATCAAGAGTATTTTTCAACAGGACGACGAGACGATATTCCATGAGAATATCAAGAAGCCCGCAAAGGTGGAAGTGAGCTCCAAATCGTCACCAGCAGTTCTATCACGGTTCAATGAAAGTGAATTTCCAGCACCAGTTATATCGGGAATTCCAAAAGCAGACGAACCCGACGAGGCCATGGATATACCCAGCACGTTCGTACCGTTTCCGATACCCAAAGCCGAAAAAAACGGCACGATTATGGACCAGGAGTTTCTTGAGAAGTACTTTGGCGGTGTTCCGCTCCAGGAGAAGCTCAACGGGCGGTTTTTGGACGAAAAGGCGTTTTTCTTGGAAGGCTCGGAAGGGTACTTTGAACAGCACAGTATACGGGCCAAACCCAGTAACAAGTCATTGACGCAGCTAGCACCTTCAGTCGAGTACGGGGCGTTCATTCCCCATGTAGAAGTGAGCAACAAAATCGCGGAGCGCGAAAAAGACGCACTAAACGCAGCACACCGCACACTTTACGATCAGTGGTGCTTTGAGCTCAGCCAAGGATTCAACCTCAATTTCTATGGAGTGGGATCCAAGATCGATGCGATCAACGATTTCACCCAAAACTACTTGATCGACTGGTGCGACAGCATGTTTGACGCGAGCCACGATTTGCCGCAAATCATGGTGGTGAACGGATTTAATCCCACCATCAAGTTCAAAAAAGTGTTGCAGGATATCGTCACCGTGTTTATTCCGCCGGAAAAGCGCAAAAGAGACAGCATTCGGTTCCCCAAGCACGTGTCGGAGACCGTACCGTTTTTGATCAACCACATCGAGCACAGTCGAGAAGAGTCACCTGCGTGCAAGCTTGTATTGGTGATCCACAATATCGACGGTGAGGGGTTTCGAGACGAAAAGATCCAGAACCATCTTTCGTACCTCAGTGCACTTCCAGAAATATGGATGGTATCATCCACCGATAACATCAATTGCTCGTTACTTTGGGACCTGTTTAAGCTCAAGAACTTCAACTTCGTATGGCACGATCTCACCACGTACCAGACGTATTCCACGGAAATGTCGTTCAAAGATGTACTCAATCTCGGAAGATCCAAGAAGTTCATCGGAGACAAGGGTGCCAAGTTCGTGTTGAGCTCGTTGACGTCCAACGCGCGTAAATTGTACAAGTTGTTGCTTGAGAAACAGATTGACAACATGAAGACGTTTGCGCCCACGAAAACCGCGCGCAACGGGCTCAAGGGATCGCTCAAGTTTGGAATCAACTTCAAGACTCTCTATGAGTGGTGTTCGCAGGAGTTTATCACCTCCAACGAAATCACGTTTCGGACTGTTTTGGGTGAGTTTGTGGAGCACAAGATGAGCACCATAGCCAAGGACGACGCGGGAACCGAGATTGTGTATGTGCCTTTCAACTATGATGAAATGGAGAAGTTGCTCCGTGATGAGCTATAATTCTGAAGAGATGGGAAGGTGGATTCGCTGCTAAGAACAATGTACATTATTACGTAGACATTAGCTAGAGTTAAAGAAAAGTTGGACTAAAACCAATTGAACGAAAGTGCTATAGTACTCTATACCAAAAGACATATCGAAAGTATATTAAAGAATGAAAGACGAAATTGAAGACGAAAAGTAGCGAAAATTGAAGGCGAAAATTAAAGATGTAAATTAGACATTAAAGCGCACTATTAGGTGAGTAAACTAGCACATTGCCAGGCCAAAGTGTATTGTTTACTAAATTAAACGTAGTTTAATAAACGGCCAGTTGGAAGACGTTAAAGACGCACTATTAAAAGATACTACCATAAATACGTGAACATAGAAGACTACTAAATAATAGAAGTGGGATTTGCAGTGATTTTGCGGCCAGCTCGTTTGGATCAGTCTCGTTGAACAAACGGATATGCCAATGATTCTCGCTTATTAGCCTTTATGCCGTGATCAGTCGTTACGCCTTTAAAACCCTTCTTTATTAACCCTCTTTAATACCTATTCTAGCCTTTTGCAGTCTCGTCTTATCTTCTCGCTAATCTATAGTTTACTGCGCCGGCTCCTTGCCTCCCACCATTAATGCACATAGCCTACATCTCTACGAGGACCACACACACCAACTACTCCATCACCTCCATCGCCCCCATCTCTCCATTCACGCACCTCCATCTCCAACCTTTTATCCTGTTCTGCTCCTCACCGCCCCTCATACTTTAATGTGGCCTCGCGCCTCCCTACGTTTTCTGTCGTGTCGATAGTCCATTTCTCACACCTAAAAGTAGCCAAGCAAAGGTGACGTATTGGCCACGGCAACTAAGCTGAGTGATACTCTATCGAGACAATTGGACTGTACCAACATCCAAGCACTCTAAACAGGACCGCCGAATGCAAAGTGGCTCGTCCACAAGAAACCTACGTACAAGCACAAGTCATAGAACGTACACCACAATAGCCAGAGAATAACCAAGCTGAACCACAAGCCAAAACACGGGACTACTGCACAATATTCTAGCATGGGCAACTTTCCAAAACTACAGAACGGTACCGATTTGACCGTCGGAAGCCACTCGGTCACCATTCTCCAATACTTGTCGGAAGGGGGATTTGCCCACATCTACAAGGTCAAAATCGATCCCATTGAAGGCGATTCGGAGATTGCCTGTTTGAAGAGAGTGATTGTTCCCGACAAAAACGGGTTGAATCAATTGAGAAAAGAGGTAGATGTCATGAAGGTGTTGCGCAACGGCCGCAATATCGTCCGGTACTACGATTCACACGCCGAACGCTTGGATGACGGGACGTACCAGGTATTGGTTCTTATGGAATTGTGTCCCAACAAGTCGTTGTTGGACTACATGAACGCCAAGATCAAAACCAAGTTGCTGGAACCGGAAATCATCAAGATCATGTACGATATTTCCATTGGGATCTACGAAATGCACAGAATCAAGTTGATCCACAGAGATATCAAGATCGAAAACGTGTTGATCGATTCCAAACACAACTTCAAGCTCTGTGATTTCGGCTCGACGTCCTCGCCCATTCCTCCACCCAAAGACCAGCACCAGTTCCAGCTCTTGAGCCACGACATTCTCTACCAAACAACGCCGCAATATCGTTCGCCTGAAATGATCGACCTCTACCGTGGCTACCCCATAGACGAAAAGTCCGATATATGGGCCTTGGGATGCTTTTTGTACAAGCTCTGCTACTACACCACGCCGTTCGAGGCCAACGGCGACATTGCCATATTGCATGCATCGTTTCAGTTTTTGGCGTCGCCGCAGTTTTCGGGCGATTTAAAGAACTTGATAATAATTATGTTGCAGGAGAACCCGATTTTGAGGCCGAACATAGTACAGGTGTTGATGTTGTTGGCCAAGATGATGGATGTAGAGTTGGACCTGATTGAGGATTTTTACAAGCAAGGGCCCTACAACTTTCAGGCTCTTCACGAGTATCAGAGAAGAAAGCAGGAGGAGTTGATGCAGCAGCAAATGTACTACCAATCCCAATCAACAGCACCACATGCAGCACCACATGCAGCACCACATGCAGCACCACATAAATCAGCACCAATTCCACAGGTTGCACCAGCACCACCAGCACCACAAGCAGCACCACAAGCAGCACCACAAGCAGCACCAGTACCAGCACCAGCAGCTCCTACAGCTCCTACAGCTCCTACGGTTCCTTCTCAGACTGCACAAGCACCTCCACCAACTTCGTCCCAACCAGCACCTTCTGCTGCCCCAAATTCACACAAGTCTCAACTGCCACTCGACCAACATGTGCCCCTCCATGGTCACCACCCCCCACCTGACAGTCCGGAACAGAAGTTTTCTATTCTGGCCCAAAGCTCATCTGGAAGTGTGCTCACCGACAAGAGAAAAAGCCAGTTGTACGACGAAGCCGACGTTTCCAACCAACAACACTCTATTGACGATAGTTTCGGTGATTTAGTATTGGACAATGTAGAAGAAAGATACCCTTCACTCGAGGATATTTTAGACCCCACCACGGAGACACCAAGCAAGAAAGACGACACATCAAAAGCCAACGACTTCTCTAAAGATTTCTCTAAAGAGTTGATCGCTCCTGTCAAACCCGCTACTTTATCCACGGCAGAAATCAACACCCTTACTAAGGAACAGCTTGACCAATACAACTACCGGCAACAGATTTATAGACGTGAACTCAACCAGTACCACCAACAGCAACAAACAACGTCAGCGCAACCACTGCAACGATCCCACTCCCAACCTCCTCCCCACCATGCATCACGCAGCTCGTATGCTAACGAATATGTTCCAAATGAAACAGAGTATGACAAGAAAGAAGCCTGGGAAAGACTGCATACCATTATCAACAAAAGTGCCGAAAAATTGGTGGACGATATATTTTCTGATGGCCAACCACAGAAGGAAAGTGTATCTGATACCAAGCAAAAAGAGGTTTCGGAAACCATTGCAGACGAAACTGAAACCAAAAGCTATGAAGATCTCATAAACTTCGAAGAGTTGAACAAAGAACGGAAATCAGAGGAAGTTCCAGAAATAGATCCGATTGACGGCCGTCGTTTTAGTGCAAGCAAGTTTCCGACCACCTCTCATGTCCCTACTTTGGCGTCCAATATGAACAACACTCAATTAGTGACTCAATCCTCTACTGGAGGACATCAACACTCCAATCCGTTCCCGTTCAAACACCCCAAGCATTTGCAGCAAATCAATGACGACCTGAGCAGTTCTCCTCAAAAAAGTGCCAATCCGTGGGGCGAATACCGCAAAAGCACATCCGTACCATTATCCAAAGTAACATCTAACCGGCACTCTGAAGCAACCGAAGATGCCAAGGTTTCTATAGAACCCATTGAACCGAACTTGATCGATTTGGAAGTCGGATTGGACTCGTCAAGCTCGGCATCGGCAACCCCGGTTCTTAGACCCAAGCCCAATAACCCTAAGGATATCTACAGTTTGGGAAATGACTTGTCGTTGTTGGAGTTGGATGTTAAGGATGAAAGAAAGGGATCGAACGGAGAAGTGAAGCCGCAGTTCAAAAAGAGAATCTCGTCGGTCCAGAACCCGTCGCAGTTTAGTTTCCAAGAAGAGGTGATTGACTTTGCTTCGGACGACGAAAACCCCGAAAACGGTTCTCGTATGAGCCGCTTGTCGATTAGAAACTCTCTCAAGAAACCCAAGTCAAGAAAACCGTCGGATGGCAAGAAAGACAACGCCGCCAGCGAGCCCAAAAAGCGCATTTCGTTCTTTGGTGGCCAATGATCATACACACACTAACTATGTATTGACTAATTAGAGTAAAGTACAATAAAGAGTATGCTTTCAATAATTTGACCCAGTATGTACTTCACCAACTAGCAAGATATGTCATGCACTGATTTAAAGTGCCAGCAAAAGCTGGCAAAACCAGTTTGATCTGTCTCATTTTTGTAGCTGTTTTGATCGCTCTAGTAGAGATCACTTATCACCAAGTAGAATTCTTTTGCCTAATATTTAGCTAGCTTCTGGTATCTCACTCTGTTGCCAACATCACAAACAATATCAGAATAGTCTAGCGGAATGTTCTGGAGTGGAGATTTGCGGTGAAGTTAGCGAGAGTAGATTTGAAGTTTGGATAGATGCAACTTTCAATCTCGTCAACATCTGTATGTGACTAAAGATTGGATCAAAATAACTACAAATAGCACAAACTAGCACAAATATATAACACAAACTATAACCCAAACTATAGTACAAACTATAAAGCACAAATATTAAATTTGTTCCGTGGATTTTTTAGATCAGGACTGTAGATAATTTGCATCTTGGTGCACTAAAATAAATGTCATCTCGAAATTTCTACAGCGACAAAGATCTGCAAAGACCTGACAAGACCTGACAAGAGTTAGTTCACGTTAGTCTATAACAGTTACTATACCAAAAACGGCACCGGCTCAGTAATGTCCAAGTCCGTTAGACAATACCTCAGCCAGCTTGTGTTGGCGCTACCAGTTGAAAAGTTTGAGAGTCCGAACGATGAGTACTACAGCAGCTTTGAAGAGCCCGTCAAATTGATTCTCGGGGGAAACTCGTCGGAGCTTGTGAGCAACTCAAGCGAGCTTCTTCTCACTAAAAATGCCCAGCAAATCTTATCTAGCTACCCGCAGCAAGATTTGATAACCACGCTCGATTTGTTCACCGATGAGATCATCATGAGCTACCAGAACAAATTCCCCGACCACGAAATCTCGGAACTCCAGCCCCAATTTTTGGCAGTGGCATTGTTACAGACCTTTATCCAGATCAATTTCACCGGTCCCGGCATCAAGTTCTCCAGCACTTTATTTTTCAGCCATGTGGATCCCCAGACTCTCCAGACAGATGCCATCAAGCTTTTCAGTCTCGAGGGCCAGCAGGCATACAGTTTGGTCGTCGACCCGGTATTCCTCGCCTTGGCTGCTCTTTTGTTTGAAAAGTTGATGGGAATCACCAGAGAATCGTCGTTGGTGGGCAATGCAGTGCCGGCATCCATCGAAGACTTGGTGCAAGTCACCACCGAAAAAACCGAACAAGACACTTCTCCCGCAATGGCCTCTCTTAGATGGTGGAGATCTCGGTTGTTACAAGTCCACATGTCGATATTGTCAGAAATGCCATCGGTATTGCCTACGATTTCGGCCATCTTGTTGAACCCTTCGGTCCCCAATACGTTGTCGCCCGCAGCCGATTCAAGTCCTGAAATACAGAAAAACATCCAGTTGATCTATTTCTTGGAGTGCGCCAGAGCCGGAATTCACAGCCAGACCGAACATCTTTCCATTCCGTTGTTGAACAGCGCCCAGGGCCTTTCCAATTTGGACTTTGTGTTGTCGGGAGCCAAAGCCAAACGGACCAAGTTCCAGAAATTCTACACTTCTTCGCTTATTGTGCTAGCCAAGTCCAATGAAGCGTCGATCTTTGACCAAATCAACCATGAAACCTCGGACGATTTCCAGCTTGATTCCGATTTATTGTTGGAAAAACCCCAGTTCGAGTCGTTGGACGATATGCAGCTTCCAGACGAGCCCAGCTCCAAGAAATTGAAGCTCGAGGGTCTCGAAGGTCTGCCTAATGACAGCCAAACGCTCTTGCCTATAGCCTTGAGACAAGAAGACATTCCGGCCCAGTTGAAAGAGTTGGACCCAAACAACCAGCCTCCATTAAACGATATAGATAACTTGCAGCTTTTGTTAAGACTTACCACGTTGAAACAAACGTCTCCATCGGGCAATGCCTTGGTAGAGGAAGAGCTCTTTGCATTGGTGTCGAGAGTATTGTACACCCACGACAGCAAGAAAATCAACTGGACCATTTTTTCGAGAGCATTGTGGGAAAGATCGATTTTGGAAACCAACAAAAGCAGAACCATCGAAAGAGGTATCTTGCAGATGACTTCGTTAATTGAAGAAATCGGGATCAAGGTCAAAAATAGAATCATTCCGCAAGCCATGGACTCGGAAACTTCAAGCTCGGTCATTGCATCCAGATTGAGGTTTATTCATCAACTTCCATTGATGACCCAATGGTCCATGGATGTCAAATTGGCTGAAAAGTACATGTCTTTGGGAGTCATTAGATCGGCCATTCAAATCTACGAAAGATTGGGCTTGGCCTGTGAAGCTGCCTTGTGTTATGCTGCCACCGAAGACGAAAAACAGGCCATGGTCATACTCAAAGAGAGAATCGAATCGTATCCCGATGACGCCAGAGCCATATCTATTTTGGGAGATATCACTCAAGACCCTAGTCTTTGGGAAAAAGCATGGGAAATCGGCAAATATGCCAAATCCAGATACTCGATGGCCAGATATCACTACAGTCCACCAGCCTCTTCGGGACTCACCAAGGACTTGAACCTTGCCATTCACTACATGAACGAATGCTTGACTATCAGTCCGCTTAGTTACGAAAACTGGTTCTTCTACGGATGCTGTGGATTAGAGGCCGGCCAGTTCGAGTTGGCCTCCGAAGCCTTCACCCGGTGTGTCAGTTTGGACGATACCAACTCGCATGCATGGTCCAATTTGGCGTCCGCGTTGCTCAAGCAAGACAAAAGCAGACCTGCATTTAACGCGTTGAAAAAAGCTTTGAGTAACAGTGGTGAGGACAGAAGATCATGGAGGATCTACGAGAACTACCTTATTGTAGCCGCCAAGCTTAACGAATGGAACGATGTAGCCATAGCTGTCAGAGAATTGATTGACATCAAAAAAGGTAACGACGGTGAAGGGTCGATTGATTTGCCTATCGTCGAAAAGTTGGTTGAAATCTTGCTGTCTTCAGAGTACCCAGAAGAAGGTGTTCGGATGACATATTTCCAAACCTCATGTATAGATTTGATCTGTAACGTTTTGCCCAACGTGATAACAACCTCTTCCAGAGGGTGGAGAATCGTGGCGCGCGTTGAGCTTTGGAGAAAAAAGCCATGGAATGCGCTCGAGTGTCACGAAAAGGCGTACCGAGCCTTGGTGCACCGTCCTGAGTTGGAGTTTCAAGAGAGTGCTTGGAACGAGGCTGTGGACGCATGCAACGATTTGGTGGGTGCGTACGAGTCTTTGGGCGAACGTCCGGGCAAGCATGGTGCTGGAGACTTGGTGTGTTCTGACTGGAAGTACAAATCGCGTATGAGTATCAGATCATTGATGAGTAAGGGTAAGGATATGTGGGAGGACAGTGAGGGGTGGAACCGTTTGGTAGAGTTGAAGGAAGAGTTGGCTAACAGCTGAGCAACCGAACGAGCTGCTGAACGAGCGATAGCGAGAGAAGTTAGCGAGTAAGCGAAGTTACCAAGTGAGTGATAGATAAATTATAGAGAAAATCCGAACGAGCGACTAAACGAGCGTAGATAAGAATTATAAAAACTTAGTTAGCAAGCGAGACTCCACAGACGCGACCAAGAAGGTCGTATCGTATTTTAAATGAGACCATCGGTTTGTCACTAACCAGACTTGGTTATTTTTGAAGTGCGTTTGCAGCCAAGTACAATACTAGCCCATCAATCGTACGGATACATTTTTATATGTAGTGATTTGAGACTATGGCCTTATTTGAATCGGACTAATCGGTATATCGCTTAGAGTGATGTGTAAGATCTTTAATTTTTGTTGGTTCCCAGCTTATTACTTTAATGTATTTTCGTACATCAAAATATTTAACCTACTTTCAAATTTACCATGCATATATATTATTCTTTCATTAGCTATCGTTTTCTACACTGAACGAATCAAACTCCAAAGACGCAACTCGATCTCTTTTGGTGATGGGTGAATGCACCTTTTGTATTTTCTTGGGATCAGGATGACGGGACTCAAGTAAAAACGACTCTAGGCTTCTCAAATAATTATCACTAATCTTGTTTTTCAGTAGCACATAGTAGACCAATTCAAAAATATTGTGCATCGAGGTCTTGCACACGAGCGAAGAGTCGAGCCTGAGGCACCACAAGAGACAGTAGAGCGCGAGATGCGAGTATCTTTGGTAGAACCAGGCATCTTTGGCATAGACCAATATCACAAAGTAATCGAACGTTGAAGCAGCAACTAACAAGTCTTTTTCCAAGTAGTTGAATAGAGGGTTGACTGCTTTTGTAAGGGTACTTGAAGGAAATGCATCCACTATGGAATAGGTGATTAGATTCATAAACGAATAGATGGCCGAAGAAAGAAGCTTAAAGCACGAACGGTTTGAGATCGAACCAAGCACTGACATGGCCAACAAAATAGTGTTTTCGGACCGTAGAATAATGGAAAACGGGTTCTCAAAGTGGATGCTCGCGTTGGTATTGGTGATTCGTTTGTGAGAATAGTGCAAGAGCACAACATGGCGATATGTCACCAAAACGTAGGTCGACACAGAAGCTGCACTAGCCATGAAGTAAAGGGTGCTGCTAGGAATGGCAAAAACTGTCTTGTATGTGAATAACATGGTAAAGACCAAGTTTAACGCATGGGAGATGATCCACAAGTACTGTAGCATCGCGGCGGCGGGCCACCGGCCCATCGTGTGGGAACATAGGGATACGAGTCGTTGGAGGTATGCTCCAGGACGCCAGCCACGGGCCAGCTCGCACCTGCAGTCTGATTCACAAACCAGCGACCCAGGCCACTCACACTTACCAGTATCCGGAGTCTTCATGCTTGGTGTTGAACTTTTTGCACCCAAAGCGGTGCACAAAAGAGGATCGGTGCAAACCCCCCATTTCGGGATTGCTGGTGGGGGGGGGGGACGCCCGCGCCGACGTGACAACTATTTTTAGAGGCTTAGGCATGCGTGAAAAAGACTAGTGGCATGTCTAGCTAGCGGCTGACTGGGGATAACAAGACAGGCTACAGAAGCAGCTAGCCCCACGACGCGACACCGGAAACTACACTTGATACTCTGCCCTTCTCTGCTATCTTCTGCTATCCTCTGCCAGCCCCTTCCATCCCCACTCCCCTCCTTCCCTTTCCTCACATGGCTGCAATTTATCCTTTTTCATCTGCTGCGTCCCTTTCGGTCTCCGCACGAAAATGTTGTTGATACTTTCAGATACCACCAAACAGTACAATTGGTTAAACTTGGTGGGCTCTTGTATACAGCGAAAGCGTCAGAGCGTGTATTATAGAAATTGTTAAATATCAATTATGGTGGAAGATAAATATATTGGGCTTGCATTGGCCATGTCGTCGTCCTTGGCTATAGGTACATCTTTTATTATAACCAAAAAAGGACTTATGGATGCTTCTGCACGTAGCGGAAACAACCTGGTACAAGGCCATGAATATCTTCAAAGTCCCATTTGGTGGGCCGGTATGGTTACCATGGCCGTGGGAGAGATTGCCAATTTCGCTGCTTATACATTTGCACCTGCTATATTGGTGACACCTTTGGGAGCACTTTCGGTTATAATTGGTGCTGTGTTGGCGGCTATATTTTTAAAAGAAGAATTGGGCACTTTGGGTAAAATGGGTTGTGCCATTTGCTTGATGGGTTCAGTTATCATTGTGCTTCATGCTCCTCCTGACAAGGAAATCGAAACGGTCGATGAGATTTTGGGGTACGCTACCAAGCCCGGGTTTTTGTTTTATTGCTTCCTTGTGGGAGCTTATTCGTTGTTTATGATCTATAAGATTGTTCCAAAGTACGGTAACACCAACCCAATGATCTATCTTTCGATTTGTTCAAGTGTGGGTTCCATTTCCGTGATGTCGATCAAGGCGTTTGGAATTGCTTTGAAACTCACTCTTGGTGGGAACAACCAATTTACCCATGTATCGACCTACCTCTTCCTTTTGGTGGTTGCGTTGTGTATTTTGACGCAAATGAACTACTTCAACAAGGCATTGGACCAGTTCGATACTTCTATTGTCAACCCGTTGTACTACGTGACATTCACCACATTTACATTGGTGGCCTCGTTCATTTTGTTCCAGGGTTTCAACACCTCGTCTTCCATTGATATCATCTCATTGTTGATTGGGTTTCTAATCATCTTTAGCGGAGTGTACCTCTTAAACATCTCAAGAAAAGACAATGAAGGCAGATCAAGAGAGATCTTTGGTGTTCATAATGGAAAGGACATGGCTCCTATGGACAATGGCGTCGGTGGGTTCTCGTCTATGAGAAGATCCATGCAAATTAACAGATCCGACTACGAAGAAGAAGAAACTGTGGGGTTGAGAAGATTCGATAGCTTCGAATTAGGTTCTGGCGATGAAGCCAACCATAGAAATTAAGCAAAAAAAAAAGACATCCAAGACTGACAATTAGAACTAGCTAACCCTGGACTGATTTACTATTGGTATTTGAATTTCTGGTACTTGTTTTGTGACTTTCTGGTAACTGATAAACATTCTGGTACTGGTTTTGACTTTTTGATACTGGTGTGGTATTCATGGGATTTACTATAAATGGTGGTTGATTACTGTATTGCATGGTACTTAATTATTGTATTGCATAGTGCTTACCAACTGTACTACATTTAACTTCACGGGTTACTTGTTTTACATTTTGGGCTACTGTATTACATAGATGGGCTGCCTTTAAACATTTATGGGCTACTGTTTCACATGGTACCAGTATTAAATATGGACTACTATGTCTATTGTATTACTTTATGATTGTATAAGTATCATCTCCGTATATTGGTAGGATGACCCATTTGTTCTATTTCAATAGAGAATCAAGCTAGGCTAGAAATACACTGTATATGAGACGTAATGCATATACCTTTAGAACATCATCAGTTGACATAAGAAGATAAGCTTGACACCTTCTCTTTGAATCTGTAGGCTACAAGGTTGCTTAGATATCATCGATATCCAATTCTTCATCATCTTCGGAATCGTCGTCTTCAGCACCGAACTCGAAGTTGACATCTTCGTCTTCATCAGCTCCGAAAGTATCGGTTTCGTTAATCTTGGCGTTTTCTGGCAATTCTCCCATGTTCTTCAAAGTTCTGGCTTCATCGGAGTTGAACTTGTGGACAACATCACATTTGTCGTCTTCGAAGTCTCTTAATGAGACCAAAATGATGTCACCTTGGCCCATCCAGACCTTCTTTCTTAATTTACCTCTGATGTGTCCCATTCTCTTGATGGAGTCGAAACAACTGACTTCGATTCTACCGTTACCCAACATCTTGGCGATTTGGCCGTACTCTTGACCTTCTTCCTTCAAGATCAATTCTCTCTTCTGACCACCGTTGTCATTCTTACCTCTTCTTCTATTCTTACCACCTTTTCCTTTACCAGATTTACCCATTTTGATAAGTAGTTCTTTTGGTCGTCTGCTCTTTGAAAAGTCCCTAAAAATTTTTTCTTTTCGTGACGCTTATGTAAGCGATTACTACAGAACTCACTACAAATGGAGTATTGCAGAGTAGATAGAAAGGACCCAAGACAACATGGACTCGTTTGAAGCAGCTACACAGTTCTCGCAGATTCTTCGGAACTTGTCGCCGTCCATGCAGAATCTCATCAAAGCAGCACACTTTGCATTGAAACATTGCGACAGCGAGGACTACTTATTCCCATCCATCATAGACGTCATTACCGATTCCACCGTGGAAATCAACGCCAAATCCAGCATATTCCAGTTCATTGAAGTGCTTATCCACGAATCGTTCTACTACTCGCGCCAACCCAAGTTCAATTATCCGTTTGTGCAAAACCTCAAGAACTCATTGCCCACCATCTTGCTACAAGTGTTGCCTCAGTCCAACAATATAAATATCCATACCGTTTTCACCAGTTTAAAGAACATATCCAAACACTTCAAAATCGATTACCTGGAGTACATCGACAAATTCGACGCCGCAGATCTTTTGACTGAACAAGACAAGCAAGACGTGGAGCTAGACATACCGTACCCAGAAATAGTCATCACCACCTCCATTGAAAGTGAAGATCCGCTTATCACAACGTGGGACTTGTTGGTGCAAAAGCGCAAACAGTCTCAGTACGAAAGACTCCGTTTACTAAAGAATGTTCCCGTGAAAATTGGCGATGTTGAAGAGAACGAGCTCTTTGAAATAAGAGGCAAGAATGAACCGGGGGCCGACATTTTATCCAAACGACAGATAATAGCTCGTATGGAAGATGACAGAGAATCGCACAAGAGATCCAAAGAGAACTTGTGGATGGTGCAAAGGCCCAAAGACGTGCCTTTTATTACTGAGGACGAGTTTCTTGAGCATTACTGGAACAAATGTCATGTTTTAAACGAAAAGGAAGAGAGTGCATTTTTAGACACGTTCGAGGAGCTTAATAAGTTGGTGGCTGTGAGTTACAAGGACCCGCAGTTTTGACAAAGGAAATTAGGAAACCCATGTATAATATCAATAAAATAAAAACTGTACAATATGATTCTGTTTTTATAGAATAAAAACTGTACAAAATGATTCTGTTTGTATAAAATAATTAAACTGTGCAATTATTCTGTTTGTATACATTAATTATAACATTCAAATGAATTGTATGATCGAATTATTAAAGTGATACATTTATTCTAATTCGTGCATACACTGTAATTAGCATTAGTTTAAATCTGGCACTTTAATTCTAGTACGATTTATTCTAGCACATTTATTCTAGTACATTTATTCTAGTACACTTTATTCTAGTACATTTATTCTAGTACACTTTATTCTAGTACATTTATTCTAGTACACTTTATTCTAGTACATTTATTCTAGTACACTTTATTCTAGTACATTTATTCTAGTACACTTTATTCTAGTACATTTATTCTAGCACTCTACTAGCACATTTATTCTAGCACATTACTTGTATAATGCAATCCTGTTTTATTTGATTTGGTATGATACTTGTATAATACATTTTGATTGGTAGCATTTAATTCTAACTAGTACAAGTTTAGTAATACTAAAGAGTCAAAGACTTTGACAATACTCTCAACAATTCGTTGACACCACTGACCTCGAAGTTGGCCCGAGTTCTCACGTCAAGCTCGTTGCCCAAGATAGCAACTGTCGAAACATGGTCGACCTCCCTAGCTTTGAACAATCTATTGACGTACTCGTAATTTGGCTCGTCAATCAAAGTGGTGGCACCGGCAATGAAAATCGAACTGAGGCCACTAACAGAGTGTGGGAGATTGTTGGTGTCACAAGGCACAGTAGGAGATTTGGGCATAGAGGATAGGTTGCTAATGATGTCAGCCACCTTGACTTCAGCGTCAGCATCAGCATCAATTGAATCCCTTCTCAGAGGAGTAGCTGGGATTTGGCGCACTCCGAAATCCTTGATCAAGTGGTTGATCTTGTCACTTGATTGGTATACGGAGATGATGAACTGGATGGCTTTGAGGGACAACTGGTTTCTTTGTACAATGACCATATTCTTGATGAGAGAGGCATGGACTCCGTCAGAATGCTGGAACACCTCGTTGACGTGCTGAATACACTCACCCATGGCATCCAACGTCCTTTCCTTATTTTCGAGAAACGACTTACCGGTATGGAATCTGACGGTACAGTCTTCGATTTCACAGTGGGAGCCAGGCAATCTGTCGACCTTGGACTGGATCAATTTGCTGACTTGAGGAATCCAGGTGGACGAATCGGACTCGTCGACCATGGATACCCAGTTTTTGGATCCGATGAACTTGATGTACCCACCATTTTCTGCAATCAATCCCAACTTAGGATATCTTCTATACAATCTGTCGAGGTCGTCTCTTTTTAAGAAACTGGTCAAGTAGATTTGGTTTTGGGGATCTTCGAGCAAATCGTTGAGCAAAGCTGCGAGCCTGGAAGGTTCGGTGTAGGCGCTTTTTCCGCTAGTGATGGAAGTGGACGGTTTTTCGTCACCTACTGAAAGCGTGGTGGCGGCAGTTTCAAAGTTAAGTAAGAATAAACGGTGGCCAGTGGATGTTTTGGTGTAAAACTTGTCGAATTCGTCTGAGCTAAAAGGAATAAGATTGCTCAAGTTTCTTCTCTCGTTCTTTTCCCATGAGTCATTAATGCTCTTTAAGCAGCGGGCCACCCAGTTTCTGGAATCTCCCGTCGTCACGATCTTGTTACAGTTTGTCCATCTTTCAAACTTCTCGCCGGGGCTCATGATAAGCGCATTCTTGAACTGGTCAGAAAAGCTTCTTATGTCCCATGGATTAATGAGCAATGCACCTTTACCTCCGCATTCAAGCAATGGAGAAGAGCCGGTAAATTCAGACAATATCAACGGAGACTTCTTTTCGCTCGTGGCAGTGATGAACTCGTGGCATGTCAAATTTAAACCTTCTCTCATTGACGAAACTACAAAAACGTCTGCCTCGCACTGTAGAGCAACGTACTGGTCGAAAGCAATGTCCTTTTGTAGAAAAACCACTGGTTGTGCCAACGTTATATTTTCAGGAAGAGAATTGATCCTGTCGACAATGTGCATGATATCGGATTCGTAGTCTTCATCCTGGCATTTTTCCATGCAGATCTGTATAAGCACCGTGTTGTTGATGAACTCAGGGTTGGATTTGAGGAACCGTTCGTAGGCCAATAGTTTTTGCTTGACACCCCGGAGCTTGTCCAACTTGTCTCTGCTCACAATCAAATGCTGATCTGGCCATCTCTCTTTGATGAGTTTTCTCCAGTCAGTAACCCCTTGGGAATTGGCAACTTGTGCCATGGAATCCGAGTCGATACCTACTGGAATAGTATTGGTTTGGGTGAAATTTCCTTCGTAGCTTATACCATCGTCATTGACATCTGCCAACAAGAGTCGGTTACAAGTCTGGGCAAAGTGTCTGACGTATTCGTGGGTTTGGAAAGAGATCACATTGGCTCCCAACATTCCTTTGAGAATGTTTGTTCTCTGGGCAAAGCACCTGAACACTTCCGACAGTGGGAACGAGACATGCAAGAATAAGCCGATTTTGGCGTTTGGAAGCTTCTGTCTCACCATCAAGGGCACAAGCAACAAGTGGTAGTCGTGAATCCAGATCATATTTTCCGGGTCGTTTGGATCCAAATCGTTGTTTTCTCTCTGGTAGACCTCCACGATCTTGTCAGCCACCATTTGGTTCAATAACTGGTAGTAGCCCCATGAATGGTCTTCAAACGCCTTGGATTTGGCGTCGTCGGGTATCTGGTAGTGAAAAGTAGGCCACAAGATCTGTTTACAGAAAGAAGAATAATGGCCCTGAAACACGATATCCTCGGGGAAAATGGCTTCACAGTGGTACTCAGAGCTCAACTTGGCTGCGATATCATCGATGATATGCTTGGGAACTTCGTCACTGGGCATGGCAATGGTTCCTACCCACGTTCTGTTCTTGATGATATTGTGTTCCACCGAGAGCTTGACTGCTTTGGTCACCGAAACATTACCTTTTTGAGAAAAGATGACATCCCAATCTGCGGTCTCAAAGATGTTGGGCTCGTCAAACAAGTTGCCTTTTGTAGCGTTGGAGAACCCACCAAACTCGGCGAGTTTCTTTTGCGATGATAAAAACGCTCTATCGCTAGTGTCTGTGTTGAAATCATAAGGGTACGAGTCGTTTTGGTTGTACGAATCGTTTGGGTTCTGGTAGTGGGGGTCCTCGTCTTCTTCTGCGATAGCCAAAGAGTTGGTACTGCTATTATTATGAAGCGTCAATCCAGTGAATGGCTTGCTTAGTGAAGATCTGGTTCTGGCAATAGGCGGATGGAGATTGTCGCTAGTGAGGCCAGAGAGGTTACTGCTGGAAAGTGCAGTGAGTCCAGAGCTGAGCCCAGAGAGGTTGTTTGTCGAACGGTTAATTTTGAGCGCAGGCAAACCAAGCCCATCATCCTCCCGCTTGACTTCAATCACCGAACTTGATGGCGGAAGATCTGCGTACCGTGATTTGGGCTGGATGTAGTGATGGTCTGCTAGTTGAGACACACTGGAATTGGAGCCAAAGGACTCGAGCGCCAGACGTCTAAACTTCTGGTTGTTGTAGAAAAAGTTCTGGGCGCCGCTGTCGAGAATCGAATCTCCCTTTGGCGAGTTTGCATTGGATTGCGCAGAATTGGCCATACTGAGAGATGGCAAGATGGGGTTTGTCGGAATGGGTATGACGGGCAGCGCCAGAACTGGAGGTGCCAGGCCATTTATTCTCTGGTAGATGTCTGATTCAACTGGAACATATGAATTGCTGCGGGTCGACGAGATGGCGTGGGTGGAGTGGACCTCATACTGAACCGTGTAAGGTAAAAAGCTGGGGTTAGTAAATAAGTAACAACGGCTGGTGTGGTTTTATGGTACATACAGTGATCCTATAATAATTGTCATGGTGTTGCAGACGATTGAAGGCAGGTACTCATGTATCTATATGATATATCTTGGATTGCGGAGTGATGCGAGCAACTGCAAAAATTGGCACGAGGTGAGCAACAACACGCAGAGCGAGCGCTAGCGAGAAGGCGCACTAGCGAGCACAGTAGAAAGTAAAGAGTGAACGTGCAAAGAATTAGAGACAACAGTGCAAGTGGGTAATGACAATTCGAGCCTAAAAGTGGGGGGGGGGGGGGGAGACTTAGAGTGAAGAGGAGGCAAGAATAACTAGACAGTACCAGCTGGACTAGAACTGTCACAGATAGTAGTAGGGAGCAACAGTAGCGAGCGAACGAACGAACAGGAGCGCTAGCGAGAAAGGGCACGAGCGAACGAGCACGCAGTGAAAAAAGAGCGCTAGAAAAAGTAAACGGCGCGAGCAGAAGGACGAGAAGACGTAGAAAGACGAACATAAAGATCAGAAAGACGTAGAAAGACGTAGAAAGACGAAACGAATGAGAGTGAGCACGTTTGAAACAGCTCGAGTAAATAATTCTACGGAAGATTAAACTCAATTGATGATTGGTTTATACAGACTATTACTAGACTAGCTGTGTCGAATATGCTATACACTATATAAGCTCGAGGTCGTCCTCGTCGGAGTCCAGGCCCACAGGAGCCGCGGGCGCCAGCGAGGGCTGCGCAAACTCCAGCGAAGGCGGCGCGGGCGCCAGCGGCACGTCCACATCCATGAGCTCTGCTTCCAAGAAGTCATCGTCCAGCAGTAAGTTGTCATGTGGGTTATTGTTATTAATATTATCCAGGTTGGTGTTGATCTTGATAGTGTGATCATTGTTATCCAGGTTGGTGTTGATTTGGATGGTGTTGGTGTTGTGTCCATTGAAATTGTTGGTTTGGTTATTATCTGTTCCATTGATGTTAATCTTGAAGCTTCCGTCGCCATTCTCGCTTTTCTTATCAAAATCAAACTGGGGAAACTCTTCAGAACTGTCTTCCTCGTCCAGTGAAGGCATGCGGTTGAAATTGAACCCAAACTCCATTTTGTTTCTTTCATTCTCTTCCATCCGCTCCTTGTGTGCTTTCTCCTGTAAGATCTGTTCGATTCGCCGTTTCTTACTGGCTTCGGCTCGCCTTACCGACTGCACCACTGTTTTGAATCCTTCGTGCAACACCTCTTTGAAGTGGGTGCGGACTTCGGGCGTGTTGCGCTCACTGGCATACGGCGAAAAGTGTCGCTCGGCCTCGAGATATATGTCAGAGTCTCTTGCTTTTTGTTTGTCTATCAAAGCTTGTTGCCGTTTCTCGATGATTTCCTTTCTCTTCTGGGCATAAGCCACGAAATCAAAACTGGTGACGATTTTCTTAGGCTCTTCTTTCTGTTTGTCTTCGTTCTCTTTCTCTTCCTCCTTCTCCTCTTTCTCTTTTTTATCAGTCTCAAACTCTAGTTTATCCACCTCCACCTTCTTCTTCACTGCTGGAACCTCTTCTACCTTCATCTGGTCCAACTCACTCTCGAATTTGCGCCTCCATTGCCGTTCATCGTCCTCTATCAAGTCATAAAGCGACTTTTCCGTCATCCTCGACTCCTGGACCAACTTCAACCGCAACTGCTTCAAGTCGGTAAGTGTTTCCATGTACTTGGGAGTATTTTGATAGGTGTAGTCCGGTGGTAGTTCGGGTAGGTACGACGGTATATAGATAGGACGCTTGGACTGTTTGGGCACGAGCTCGGCGATTTCGTACTGCTCATTGCCAAAAAACTCGGCTGCTTCTTCGTCTCCCTCCAGGGTCTTTGGTTGCATAATATCTGTGGCTTGGGCTCTGATTTGGTCGAGATGTTGCTTTGATTCACTACTGAGCTTACTGCTGCGCACCATCTCCTGATACAACCCCGTTGCATCAATGCCTTGGGTCCGGAACGACACCTTGGTGTCGCTCAACGAAGGATTTCGCCTTCTTTGAAGCTCGGTGAAATTGCGGAGTGACACCACTACCTTGTTGAAGTACGCTATTCCAAGCTCGGCCACTTGCTCGATATACTCCTGGGTAGGTGAGTACCCACTTGAATGCAACAATACTGCTATGGCTCTGCTGAGCTGGATATCGATAGGACTGGTGTTTAGTTTTTTGGGAATGGCCTTGGTCAGTATTTCATGGATTGGTAGTTCGTCTCGTGAGTAGGCTGGTGTGATGTTTCTAGGTGTGATATGTATGTCTTGTTGTGCAGGGGATTGGTGGGCGTCTAGCGATGCCAACTGGTGTTCGACATCGTTGTCGTTGTTGTCATTGCCATCGGAATCGGTGGTTTTCAATGGTACATGTTGTTCAGACGCTATTGGTTGAGTTGTTATTGAGTCGGTAGTGGGATCCTGGTGATCCTGTAGACTAGTGGCCATCAATGCTTGTGTTGGTAGTTGTTGTTTGCATTGAAAAATGGCGCGAAATGAGATTAGAAATAGCGAGAGAGGGAGCGAGAAATAGCGAGAAAAGGCCGCGAGCGGGAGAATAAAATATAGAAGAAAATAGATATCAGTATATAGCATATCTAGAAAATAAAGAGACTAGGAATATGGTGAGTGTAGTGAATAGTGTGTATTGAGCAGTGTAAAGAATAGTGAACAGTGTAAGGAATAGAGAACAGGGTAAAGAATAGTGAACAGTGTACGGAATAGAGAACAGGGTAAAGAATAGTGAAAGAACAGAGAATCGTGGAATACAGAAGTGCTCGCGAGAAATAGCGGGAATTGAGATTCGCAATAGAAGCGTGCGATTTCTCGCGAGAATACATGAAGCTACAAGACATTTCTAGTAATACTTAGTTTGAACATATACTCATCGGTCATCCAATGCTACTCTAATTACCTCCCAACAACTGCTCAATGGCACCTTGAACACTTCCACCGGTTCTTCTGAGGGCCTCGACGTTACGGTCGAAATCAAAGAATCCCATGTCATTGAGTTGTCTCAACTGCGATTCGTATCTTTCCTCTGGAGGTCTGTTGTCTGCAGGAGCAGCAGCAGCAGCACCCGCACCGGCGCCCGCACCACCGCCAAACATGGCAAATGGGTCGACTGGCGGAACGCCACCAGGAAACAACGATGCAAATGGATTGGCTGGAGCGTTGTTGGTGTTGGTGGTGGAGGTGGTGTTGTCGTTGGATTCAACATTAGGATTGGATCCAGGAGCGGGGAACGCGCCTGCACCTGCGCCGGCACCCCCAGCGCCACCCATGCTTCTGCCCAATTCCATCATACTTCTCATGGCCTGAGGATTAGACAACATTTGTCTAAAGTAGGGGCTCTGTAACATTTCTCTTGCCTGGGGTCCCATGGCAGCAAGCTGTGGGTTTTGACTGATCATGAAATCCAACATTTGCGGGTTAGACAACATCTGATTCATGCTCTCTTGAAACATAGGGCTCTCCATCATTTGCGCCATCTGGTCGCCATCTGGCATCATTCCATTCATGCCCCCGTCTGGTCCGAACATTGACGCCGATGGAAGCTGTGAATATCCAGCGTAGCGCGCACCTGTCAAATCCGATAATGGGTTGAACGACCCAGTGCCGGCAGCGATATTCGACGGAACAGCGGCAGCAGCAGAGTCTGTGGTAGAAGTTGTAGAAGCACTAGGTTTAGATGCTGGTGTAGCGGCGCTCTTGACAAGATGGACGGTGTGGCCACTTTGCAATTTGTAACTTTCGACGGTGGCGGTGTCTTTCAAGACCTTGCCGGAGTAGATTAGCCGTTGTCTGGAGGCCTCTATTCCCAGTTTTTCGGCTATGACTTCTTTTAAGTCCAACACCGTGATAGAAGGTTCGATGCTGACTTCATATTTGGTGTCTCCTGATGATTTGATTGTGATGGAAAGCGACATTGTTGGCTTCTTTCCTTTTGGTTGTCCTCGTTTTAATAAAATCAAATCGTAAATTCACCGCGCGGAACGTTCTCGAATTTATTAGGTAAGAGCGTGCTAACTTGGAGAACTACAAGAAATGACTAAAACAAACCTATGACTGAAATGACTATATTTTACAGGTGAGACCAGCTAGTGCTATTACTAAATGCAATTGTGTACATTAATGGTTATTAGGAGAAGTAAAGAATCAGGTGCCGCACTTGTAATGTTAAGGCGGCGCACTGACGAAGCGATTCAGAGAATCATTTAAATAAATTGCAATTTTGCTTGGTGAGGCACTAAGATTTCTTGACCTCCACGCGCCAACCACATTCAAGACAACTATGGCCAACGAAGCCGTCGTCAAACGCAATCTTCCCCTTGCTTTGCATAAGCGACCACTCGCCCTTGGCAGGGATCTTTTTGCAGCCTTTGTTGAGACACCTGGCCGAGGTCTTTTTGTACCTCAAACCACAAGAGTTGCACAACTGACCTTCCTTGATTGACCACGAAGGTCTCCAGCACGGCGATTGTTCAGATCCGCACGAAATACACACGCGCGGGTTTTGCGACTGTTGCAGCTTGGGAGGCGATTTGAGGAGATCGGAGCGAGACTTGGATTTGGACGACTGCGGCGAAATCGGAATGAACTTGTGGTTGTGCACCTGTGGAGGGGTTTTGACTACAGTTGGAGTCAATATCACTGGTGGCTGGAGCTGCGTGTGGGTCTGCGTGTGGGCCCCCGTCTCATAGCTTTGTCTTCTAGAGGGTGGGGCGTTGTGCAGCGGGCAGAAACCGTTGTATTGTGTAGGCTGGCTGATGCTAGGGAGGCGCGTGGTACCCGCACTAACGCTCGAGTTAGGAGAGGTGAATGCCCCCTGCGGCGGCATGTAGTAGTGCGGGGTGGTGATGGTGGTGGTGATGGGAGGCGGCACGACCGCAGCAGTCAAGGGCATCTGGTAGGAACGAGCAAGTGAGGGAAGTTCTTTGCGTTCGAATGGATGGTCGGTGTAGTTTTCAGGAGATGGTGGTGATATTGGCTTGAGTTTTGGCTGCGAGAGTTGGATCAATGACTGGGCTAGTTCTAAATATTCCGGATATTTTTCCACGTCATTCAAATAGGTCTTATTCAAATACGTGTAACTAGATTCATAGGGAAAATTGATTGTTCTTTCATGAATGTGGTTTATGCTAGGGAGTTTTGGTGGGTGTGCGATTTTGGAGCTGATGCGAGAATCAAAGCTGGGCTTGAAAGGTGCGAGCGATCCTGTGCGGTGCGATGGGTGGTGCGGGGCTCTTTGCTGGTTCAAGGTGGGGTGCTTGGAGCCGCGATTGATGGTGTCTAGAAGCTCGTACCTCCAGTTTTCGTCATTGGGTTTGTATGTGTCAAAGTAGTCCAACGACACTGTAGGTGCAATGGGCTTCAATTTAGTGTGTTTGGGAAGAGCCGAGTTTAGCACCGACGATATTCCTGGAAGTTTGACGCGGCCAGCATCTTCTTGTTTGTTGTTTGTTTTTTGGGGCGTGGTCACCGGTGACGATTTGGGGGAACTTGACGGAGAAATGGGGTTGAAAAACTTCTTGTTTGGTGATAACGACCTGGAACGAAGCGAGCGCGAGTATTTGGTGGGTTTGATCACCATGAATGGAGACTGGGATTTAGGGGCTGGGGATGCCACTTCATATGGAGGCGATGGAGGCGATGGAGGAGCCGTTCTAGATCTCTTGGATTCTGTAGATACCGGATCCTGGTCCAAATGTCTCTTTTTGTAAACTACATTAGGGGTGGTGGTGGTGGTATTGGCAGCTTGGGTGCCATTGGCAATGCTACTGAATTTTGAAACAAGTTCATTGTACGACCGGGACCTCATATGGCCCGATGTAAACTTTTGATTCTCTAACATGGCTGGTTGTATCAAACTCATTGGGAGTGAAATTGAAAAAAGATAGCGAGTGGAATCGTTCCGAACGAGCGGAATTGGGCTTGGTGTACGTGGTGTAGGTGGATAGAGCCCCTTAAGATAAAATTCGGGTGTTTTGCGGGTTCTCCACGATACTTGAAATTAAATCAGTGCTCTAGTCATCCGGATCCAAGATCTAGCAAACTATTTATATCAGCACATCGTTCCACTAGTTATCCTGATCCAGCACAAAAATTACTGTTTTGGGACGCAGCCAGCCCTGCTAGTCGATCTAGTTATCACCGAAGATGGTAGTGCGCAGGGGCGGCAGAAACAAAAAAAAAAACCAGCATCGAACGTGACACTATTATTATCATGAATTAGACTATGGGTCAATTCAGGTACGGTTTCTATAGTTGTGCTGTTCGGGGTAACCCAGCTGTGCATGGTAGCTGACCCTCTCTATGGCCCCTGTAGTTCCTGTAGTTCCTCTGGTTCCTCTGGGGATAGGGTGGTTCTGCCGTTTCTACGGGGGTTGCTGGTTCTAAACGGTTGCGCGCACAGTCTCATCTCCAAATCTAATTACCATCTTTACGATCTAGCGAAGCTAACGAAGGTCCTACACTCTGCTACCGTGCTCTCATACCTTCTGTTGATCATAAGACAACGATGCTACATTCCTACGCGATTGTTGTCTGGCAATGATGTACGCCTGGTATTGTCTCGTTTTTGTTTCTCGTGAGCCCACTTTGGTGCTTTTGGGGCCGCATGAACCAGCCACTCGCTAACCCGGTGCTGGCAATGCGTGGAAAAATTCTTGCAGCTGCAGAGCTGGCAGATCAATAATAACAGAAATACTGACTCTTGGCAAATCGATCCGCAGTGTGTGACCGGCTGTTGTTGCCATGCTGCTATCTGAATCCCATTTGCTGACTAACAGCTCTTCATATTATCAATGTACTGTATCTCCATGTATTTGAAACTTTGCGCGCAGACGTTCGGTCGAGCTTAATGTTGCTGTTGGTATCGGAATCGCGCAAATTGCCGAACAATATTATTTCCTACGCTTGAAAGCACTCCACATTTCGCCTCCTTCTACATCTTGTACAATAATTCATTCATATATTTCATTTAACTAACTTAATCCTTTTTTTCTTCCAACTTGTGCTCAGCATCGTTGGCGGCAATTCCTCCACCAATGCCTCCGGCAATGTGGCCGACTTGGCCTAGGTGCAATTTATCGGCGACCTTGTTTCCTCCGAGGGATCCAGCCACACCGACGGTTATATCTTTGATCATGTTAGTAGTATCGCCAGGCATCGTAAAGTTTATGTTTGTTGAGGGGAAATTGGTCCGGGAGGCACCTGGTATTTATAGTCGGTTCCCCACATTACCACGATTGCGATATGATTGCGATATGATTGTGAAATGATTGCGACGTGATGGAGTTATGATTGCTCACGCCGTCCTATCGAAGGTCACAAAGCCGCACTGTTAAACTATACTGAATTTCAACTCAATGCGCATTTGCACCAGGATGACGTAAAAAGAAAAGAGAAGGTTATGAATGCGAGTTCGTGCGGTGGCCATTTCTAGTGGTCCAAGCAGTGTTAACGCTCCTCGACGTTATGATTGAGTCGCGTTACCGCTAAGATGAACAGTGCTCATCAACGCCTGTTAAATGTGATAGTGTAGTATAGGGCTTATCAAATATGACGAGTCTATTGACTATTGATTATTGACTGTTGATTGTTGACTATTGATTATTGACTATTGACTAATGACTATTGACTAATGATATTGACTATTGACTAATGATATTGACTATTGACTAATGATTATTGACTTTTGGTCTATAGACTATTGACTATTTGGCATTGGGTCTAGAAAGTAGACAGTATCAGTTAGTTGCAAATTTATTGTCCACTCGTTCGCCGCACCTCGCGCACTTTCTCTCCCTGGACCTTTTTCTCCCTGGACCTTTTTCTCCCTGGACCTTTTTCTCTCTGGACCTCGAGCTCCTCCCGATCTCACTGAATCCGTTGTCTGGCGCACTATTGTGTGGGCTGTTGCCTACCGCGAGTCTCGTTATTAACAGATCATAAGTCCCGGATCATCCGAAAGACACCATGATATCTGGCCAAACACCGACAACAGTGCTTGCTCAGGCTTATTCGTAGTGTATAGCTCCTGGTATTCTTGGCCTGGACCCTCTCTACGTGTACTCTTTCTCTCACACGCCAACTCACTCGCTTTTGTGGGGTGGATCTGAACCAAAACAAAAAAGTCACCAATTCGTGCGTGTTTTTTTTTTACGCTACTGAACGTATTTGAGGACAGATCATTATCATATTAAACGCGGTACCAAGAGTCAAGTCATTGATCTACTGGTATATAACCATATCGTTGTGAGCTCTCTGCCTAATTTTGAATTGATCTTCTAAGAATAAGCGCTTACTTCCCATCCCCCTGATCAGTCCCTATGTCTTCGGCGGACGAATTCGAAGATGCCGCTTCTACACATGCCGAGCAATCTTTGACCAATGTTAGCGAACCAGATATCCCTTCCGTTGGATCAAAAAAGAAGAATAAGAAAAAGAAAAAGAATAAGAAAAATACTGCCGATAACGAATCAACCACTACGCTGGGCGATACCCAATCGTCCATTTACTCCGAAGAAACACCTGTGCCTGATTCGACTGAACCTGTCACACCCATTGAACCAACTGATCCTATTGAACCAACTGATCCTATCGAGCCAACTGAACAAGCGGATGCCACAATAATTGAGGAAGTGGCTGAAGAAGCCAATGTAACGCATGATGGAATTGAGAAAGAGCCGGAGAATGTGGATGAAAATGAGAATGAAGATGAGAATGAGATTGAAAAGTCCAACGATGATGGAAAACCACAAGAGATTCCCGTATTGGGATCCCCTGCGACAACAAGACGTCTTTCTGTATTACCTAACCGTAAATCCATCCAAGACTGCCTTCGTCTTGATCTGCAGGACACGTCTCCTTCAGCAGCATCTCCTCCATCTGTCCAAGACTTGGATACCATCTCCTCTACGTATGATAAAACCAGCTCCAACTATCTCTTACAATCCAAATTCAACCAATTGAACTCGAAATTCCAAGCCAAAGATACCAGATTAAAAGAATCCATAAACTCCGGTACTGAGAATATCAAAAAAACCTTCAATGACATCAAAAATACCGTGGGAGGCTTCAGCGATATGTTTGAGTACAAAATCGATTGGGATTTCTGGACTAAGATCGTCAATGACTACGAATCGGTCATCAAACACGAATCGGCCAAATTGGATAAGCTTATTATGTCAGGGATCCCTAAAGAATTTAGAGGTATTATCTGGCAACTTGTGTCTAAATCCAAAAACTTTCAGCTCGAGGAGTTTTACATTCAATTGAAGGCAGAAACCTCGATCCATGAAAAGTCTATTAAAAGAGATCTTTCAAGAACAAGTTTTTTCACCAACGTAGAACAAGTCAACAAGGGAGAAGAACTTTTCAATGTTATCAAGGCGTATTCGTTGTTTGATCCTGATGTGGGATACACTCAAGGGATGATTTTCATCACCATTCCACTTATAATGAACATGAGTGATGCCGAATGTTTCTGCTTACTTGTAACGCTTATGAAAGACTACAAATTGAGGGATTTGTTCAGTCCTGAGATGAAGGGTCTCCACTTGTTTTTGTATGAGTTCGATCGTTTGTTGGAGGAGTACTCTCCGGAATTATATAACCATTTGGTGAAGCAAGGAATTAAGTCATCCATGTATGCATCTCAATGGTTCTTGACATTTTTTGCCTACAAGTTCCCATTGGATATTGTGTTGAGAATTTACGATATCATTATAACACAAGGTATCGAGTCGATTCTCAAGTTTGCTGTTAATCTCATGATCAAAAACAAAAACAACTTGATGGCTTTGAAATTCGACAAATTGTTGGGCTTTTTGAAGGACAAATTATTCAACATATACATCAATGAAGAATTCATTGATTGCAAAGATGAGTCGACTTCAATAAATAACTCCACCAATGGAGGACTAAAGAGAGCTTCCAAGCGATTTTCATTGCTTCCCGGATCGTCCAAGAGAAATTCAGTGGCACCAACCACTTCTGGACCAGCAAGTTACTACAAATTGAATGACTTGGTGAATGATTCCATGGAAATTAACGTGGAGCCAATTGATTTGACTAGATTCGAAAATGAATTTGAAGACATTTATCAACATGAGCTTAGTAAATCCGAAGATATCGAGAAGATCAAGATCGAGAATGGCAATTTAAGATATAAAATCAAAGAGTTGGAGACAAAGTACAATAATTTAAACCGTGACCATATTGATATCGTTCAGAACATGGTTGATATCAAAGTCAAATTGCCCGAAGTATTGCACGATAACGAGGAGCTCCAGGAAAGAATCGACCAGATAAGAATTGATATCGATGAATTGGAATCGAAGGTTGTAGAATCGCCTCAAATGTCAGACACTTCAGTCAATTCGATTAAATCCCCTGGATTGCCAACCAGCATCGAGAACAGTATTCAGCAGTTATTAATAGAGAATGCTCAAGAGACAGAAAAGTTTACTAATTTGGAGTATGAGTTAGAGAACTTGATGATTGAAGATGAAAAGTTGACTGGACAACTCAAGGGCGCTGATAAAAAATGGTTTGGAAGATGGGGAAAGTGATGATGTTTCTTCTTTTACTTCAGGTAGGTAGTTATATGTACGAAAGAAACAAAGCGATGTAGGGTCACCAGTAGCACCCAGCGAGGTGATCATGTCAGGTCACGTGGTATTTCTTTTTGTTTAGGGCTTGCGCCCTTGCTCTTGGCTGCGGGTGTGCGGCGAGCAGAGCGTCGGTGTGTGCAGTACGCGCTTCGCTATGCTGTCGGCAGTGAAAAATTTCAAAAGCATACAAGTGTATTAACGGCTTTTTTAACTATACTTCACACTATAAGCAAAAATGGGTAGAGGACCAAAGAAGCACTTGAAGAGATTAGCAGCTCCATCCCACTGGATGTTGGACAAATTGTCCGGAACTTACGCTCCAAGACCATCTGCTGGTCCACACAAGTTGAGAGAATCTTTACCATTGGTCATTTTCTTGAGAAACAGACTTAAGTATGCTTTGAACGGTAGAGAAGTCAAGGCTATCTTGATGCAAGAACACGTCAAGGTTGACGGTAAGGTCAGAACCGACTCTACTTTCCCAGCTGGTTTCATGGATGTCATCTCCTTGGAAGCCACCAACGAAAACTTCAGATTGGTTTACGACGTCAAGGGTAGATTCGCTGTCCACAGAATCACCGCTGAAGAAGCTTCCTACAAGTTGGCCAAGGTCAAGAAGGTTCAATTAGGTAAGAGAGGTATTCCATACATTGTTACCCACGATGGTAGAACTATCAGATACCCTGACCCATTGATCAAGATCAACGATACCGTCAAGGTTGACTTGGCTACCGGTAAGGTCACTGACTTCATCAAGTTTGACACTGGTAGATTAGTCATGGCTACCGGTGGTAGAAACATGGGTAGAGTTGGTGTTATCACCCACAGAGAAAAGCACGAAGGTGGTTTCGACTTGGTCCACATCAAGGATGCTTTGGAAAACACTTTCGTTACCAGATTGTCTAACGTTTTCGTTATCGGTACCGAAGCTGGTAAGCCATACGTTTCTTTGCCAAAGGGTAAGGGTATTAAGTTATCCATCTCTGAAGAAAGAGACAGAAGAAGAGCTCAATCCGGTTTGTAAGTATATAAACTAATTGCACATAATTAATTTTATTGAGCGAGTGAAAAATTAATAGCGAGAAGTAAAACTGTAGCGAGAGAAGAGTGAGAAGTAAAACTATGTAGCGAGAAAATACTGTGAAGTAAAACTACGTAGCGAGCGAGATAGAGAACGAGCGCAATAGTTTAGTGGTGAAAACTACTGTGAATTAGTCTGTATTAGATATAATTGTGGGTTTTATCCTAGCAATGGCCTCTTCTTCATTCTACTAGCTTCCTCTAATTACATTTCTCGCACTCATTCAGGTATCTTCTAACTTAACTTCTCTGGCTATCGCTCGTGCACTTCGTATTGTGCGCGTAAAATAAATTTCAACTGTATCTACAACAGCAAGATGTCCAGCGGGTTAATACAAGACAACAGTGAGTATATATGAAGTCATTATGTGTGGTGCTTGCTAACATGTAGCGCAACCTATCGAGCCATTCTTGAAAGATTTCTTTGCAAGTTTGGACTTGCAGTACCAAGGTCATCTCAACGTTGAAGCATATGCTACTCAATTTGCCAAACAGTTAAAGCAGAGTAGTGCTGTCATTATCAATGGGTCTCCGTTGATTCCAACCACCAACAACGATTCCAAGTTGGAGTTCCAAAAGAAATGGCTCTCAGTTCCATCATCACAGCATCAACTTACAAGTTACGATTGTCATTTAATACCAGGAACAGGCACGTTTATTATAAACCTGAGCTGTAAGGTGAGGTTTGATGAGAGTGGAAGAAACAGATTGGGAGAATCGGCTGATCTTGTGCATGATCCACAGAGCTCTATAGGATCCCGGGTCGAACGACCTATCTGGGGATCGTGGTTCGGATTGAATATGAACTTGGTGGTGGACGAGACGGTGTTGAATAACAGCTCGGCAGAGGTGATAAACAGTCTTGATTATAGAGTGACGTACAAGCCTGAACATACTGTTATTCAGCTATAATCAGGCAATTAATAGAGTGGTGGCATTAAGGGCCTGGTACTGACTATAGCTGAATTATTATTGCTAGTATACATTACTGAGCTATAATTCTAAAATCAATGTGCTATTACATATCGTAAGTACTCACCATTACATAAAATAGAAAAGATATTTCAGGATCAATATGACATCTATTTTCACTTGGGCCGATAAAATTAGTAATACCCATCACTTTTTAGGTTTTCTTAGACCAATTACATCAAGCATGATCTATTTATTTGAGCCTCTATTTATGTACAAAAACTGGAAGTTCTGTAGTAGATTTCGTAGTCCGTTCGAAACCTCTCAAAAGTTAATATTATTATCAATCATACTTAGTTTATGCAACATTATTTTCTGATCAGTTCTTCTTATTTGGTTAAATAATATTTATTCGAATCAAGCCAAGGTACCAGATATTAGCACTGAGATATTACATATCGCTACTTATTATCACAAACTATGCTAGTACTTTTACTGAATTGTTACAAGCCATTACCAGTACCGTAATCTGAACTCGTTTCTAGTATACTGAAGGTAACATGCACTACTCAATCCACATGCATTGCTCACCAAATAAGTTTCACTTCCACTAATTTTCTAGATCTCATACTTTTGTATGTACTGGTCCAAAAGAGTCCCCAAGTACACACCAGAGTAAGGCTCCACTTTGGTCTCGTTGGTGTAGCCCAACTGGCTCAAAGCGGCCAAGATATTGGAGGTGATAAAGTCATAAAACACCAAGTCTACAAGAGTGTCTTCGGAAGAATTGAACTGCTGGCTTTCCACCACGCTTGGCACTGGAAAGTTTACCACTGGACGATGAAGTGTATCGTCACCATCGTGGCCAAAGTCGTCGTGTGTAAGATACCCTTTTGGAAGCTTGCGCGCTACATGGACAGGAGCACTGGCCAAGTTAGGGGACTTCAAGAAGTATTGGTGTGGGGGCAATAACTCCTTGTTGTTTACGTAGACCTCCTGAGACAGGACTTCTTGGTGAATACCAAATGGCTGCTGAAGATTGCCATTTTGTTCCTTCTCGTGTTCCTTCTTATTTTGCCCCTCATTTTTAATGATGTAATCGTTTTTGTTGAGCGTAGGGGCGATTTTTACAGCCACGCTTTTCGGAAGCACAATTCTGGACCAGTCGTTCTCAAATGGCGACACAATGTAGTGGCTGTCTACAGTATACGGGCCCTTGTACAAGTCGTATCTTATGGAGCCGGTGTTGATAATAATCACACGCTCAGGGCTAGGGTCCTTGACATGCGGCTCAAGCGTGGTCAACACCTTGGACGTGATCAAGTTGAAGATGTTCTTGTGGCTCGAAACAGGAACGTAGTCTACGTAGTAGTTGTTTTTTATGTGCCCAAGAGTGCGACTCAAGTTGAGTTGTTCGCGGGTGCTCTTGATGAGCGCAGCGATCTCGTGGCCACGCTCAGTGCGGAGCTTCTGCGGAGTCATTTTGGCATGATGCGCAAACGCATTGGCATTGAAGTCAATGTACGTGCGCGAAAACACCTTGCGGGCGTCGTGCGTCGAATCGGTGGTCTCGACGTTTTTTGCAGCCTCCAAATCCACACTGACCCAGCCCACTGTTTCACAGTATCTGCCTGCCTGGATCGCAGTGGCCTTGCTGTCGACAACAGAAAAGTCTCTGATGTGACTGTGCCCTCCAAAATACTGAATCACTGTGTCGGGGAAGTACTGTCTAAGGTAGGCGTTCAAATCGTACAACTCGCTCCACCTGTGATCGATGGGCACGTGAGCGGCCACCACGATAATATCGACTTTGTTGGTATATTTCTCCAACACCTGCTGGAACCACCCCTGTTGTTTAATAAGCTTGCTGATAGGCGTGACCCGAGTACCGGCGTTGTACTTACTGAAATCAAAAACAAAACCAAACGCCAACACTCTGGCATGTCTATTTTCGGTCTCAAAGTACCGGTACCGGTTTCCAAATGGGACAAACGTGCCGTTTTCAAGCTTAAAGTCTACGTTGGAACTGACATACTTTTCTTTATAGTACCCGTAAGTGGTTTCGTATTCTTCTTGCGAGATTTCCTGGCGATACAATTCATGGTTACCTACCGTGATTACGTCGTAGTCTTGCTTGGTAAATATAGGCACCGATGCAATTCCATTGGGCGTAGTGGCATCCGACAACCCGTTGCCGTCATGGCGATCTCCGCTGTCAATTACAAGCAAGTCTTGGCCGTTTTGAGCAGCAATCCGTTTGAGATGTTGTGTCAATGAAACGAAATCGCCCCAGTTGCCCAGGTAGAGCTTCTGGTTGAGGTGGCCGGCGTACCAGCCATGAGTATCGGTGGTCAGAAGAAAGTTGACATCGCTCCAGGTCAAGTCTTTGTAGCCTGGGTTTGGTAAGTGGCGATGGTTGAGTGTTTGGTTTATGGCCAAAATAGCCACAATTGCTAGTGCTAGCACAGAATAGAGTGGTTTCGACATGCTGGTTGATAATTGAGAACAAGAAGTTTGATAACGGTTATCGGCACGTGATTCGATGTGCACCTGCAGTCTGTAGTAAAGGCTAGGATATTCGGGACGTTGCAATACTAGGATAGTGAGTGGGTAGTGGTATCAAAGAGGGTTAAAGGTAATGGTAAACGAAGTGTCAATCATGCTAGTCAAAATAGTAAATAAGTGAAGAATTAGTGAAAACGGTTGGGGTGAAATGAAGGATAATAGTTTGATTGGCCATACTTTGCTGAATGTGCTGAGGATTTCAGTGTAGTCGGAATAATGTACTCATGTTTCGAAGGGCTATCAATAAAGATAACATGTTGTTAGTAATAATATTGAACAGTTTTTGAAAAATAATTGGAAAATGGAAAAATTAAAACTTTTAGCGGAAGCGTTATGTTAGAATAATTATAGCAAGTCCTGAGTCAATAATGAAATGGAAAAACCATAATACGTCATCTGCATTTGGTCTACATACTCATTCGTTCTAGTATGTTGGTTGCAACCCCGGTCAATCTTGAAAAGATAAACTCCTCGCTAATTAAATGGCTGCGAAAAAAGCGAGTTGCCTTGCTTGCTGCACAGTTGAAATAAACTACGGTATAATGTAATTGGTGAGTTATAATTAATAGAAGATGTTCGGATATTGATATAAAAGAAATATCACTGATTTTCCAAAGTTGAGAAAAGACCAAATATTTCATCGTATTAAATACAAAGCTGTAGTTTTGGTTCAAGGTAAACTTGATAAAAAAGATATATTGTATTTAACTTGACACTACACTCAATGTGTAGCAGACTCACTTCTACAGGTGCGATATATATTCAGTTGTGTTGATGTTGTTTCGATGTAGTGTTTATCAACATTGGAAGCCGAAAATGAAATATGTTTTTTCAAAATTATGACAAAATCATTCAAAATTGTGCAAAAAGCCAACAACATGTCAGTCTTATTCTACATCTCTTACCAGTACTACAGGTGTATCAAGTATAATATCGGTAATTCTTTCTATTTTTTTATTATTTCTTTCTAATGTCATGTATATAATTCATAATCATACAGATACAAAATACAGTTCATCTGACTGAATAGTAGGATGCATCTCGATGTGAGGCTCTTGTGTAATACGCACGATTTCTTCGTTTGGCAAAGCAAACTCCAACAGTTCCGAAAAAATTTCCGAGTCTTGAGTTTCACTAGCCGTGGCATACGATTCTTCGGAGTTGAAAAAGGAACTTAAAATATCATTTTGATCAATCGAAGATGATGCGGACGAATACAATGGTACGGCCGAGGAGCCAGCGGCGGTGTCGGAGGTAGTAGCAGAGCCATTCACGGGTCCAGAGGCTGCCAGAGTCTCGTGCTCGGGAATGTCTTTGTAGATGACACCACCAGTAATGTTCTTTTCTCTGCACAAAGCTTCCAACTTGGCACAATCACAGTTGGCGAAATACACTCTCAAGACGTTTTTGCTAGGAATGTACTTGATAGGTAACTCACCAAGCTCAAAGAGATTGGTCAAGTCTTGCTTGAAACCACGGAGCTTTTGTTCAAATACCTTGACACTGAAAAGCATTTCGTCCAAGATCTCTTCACTCAATAATGTTTCATGAGGAATGTTGAGGTTGAAGGTGATGGGGAACTCAATATATGAGCCGTAGTGGATTTCGTGGTTCAATTCTTGTTTTTCTTGAGGAGTCACGGAAGATTCTGTGCGGGCCAAATTGAGTGTCAAGTGGTGTTGGGTGGAGCTAAGGGAAATGTTTAGTTTGATGGAAGGGTGCTTGAGTTTGGGGGAGAAAGGAGTAAAGCGGGGTCTTGACTGTTTGGAGTCCGCTATGTCCATCATACCAAACTGTTGTTTGAGTTGGGTGACCAACATTGGTTTATAACTGAACTTGAATTTGGGCAGATGGAGCTTCATTCGATAGGTATTTTGGTATGTTTGGGAGAAGTTGTGGAACATCGAGCCATAACCAAACGCTTGGAAGATTTTGGACGCCGAAGCAGGCTTGGGTGTGTTGTAAAACCGGGAGAACATCTTCAACTTGGTAAAGAAATTGTTCCTGCAGTTGTTCATGTTGGTGAAGTGGTTAAAGGGCCACGAGGAGCCGGCGGCTCCAGAAAACGAGCTGAAGCATCGACGGGTAGTTACACACATGGAGGTGGGAATACATGTTGAAAATCTGTGAAGTCGAGGTCCGTTACGGTTTCTTACCGGCACTCTAACGGGCACGGGCACGGGCTCGGGCTGGTTGTTGGAAAGAGATTCTGAAAGTTCCTGAAGGGCTCTTTGAATGCGCCGTGACACGTTTCTGGTCCTCAAAGAGATGACATTTCTGATACGTCCCAAATACATCATCACATTGATAAAGAAGAAGTTAGTTATGTTGTAAAATCGGTGACCCAAAAAGGGGATGGTTAAGGAGGTAATTGGTAAGGGCACGCGCGCGATTTACAATTTACAGATTTTACGGTTTTGGCGATCGTGCGGGTCGGCGCCGGGACGGATAAGCGTTAAGGTCTATTAAACAAAAGGATAGAGAAGGAAACATAAGCGTGGAAGTCGTATAAAGTCGTAATCGAAAAGAAACTAGGCGTTGACGATGGTGGAGTCGTCCATGACGTCGTCAAATATGAGATCGTAGTTGGTGGATTCTGCAAAGATATCACTGGTGGTTGGCAAGGTGGGTCTAAACTTTTTGGCAGCCAATCCATCATAGTCCAGGGCAAACTTGTCAAAAGAAGACAGCGGGAACGAATGTTTAAAGGCGAGCGCGTCTTGATTATCGTCATCATCGTCGTGGCGATCGGGTGCGATATTGAACGAAATAGGTTTGCGCGCGTGCGGGTCGTCCAAGTCGAGATCGTTGTCTTCCAAGCCCGTATCTTCCTCGGCGTAGTTGTAGGAACTGAGTGAGAGGAGCGAGGACGGCGATGTGAGGGAATTGTTGCCGGAGGTAGTCACCGAATGGTTGAGAGATTTGAACACCGATGGCGCCACAAACTCAAACGAGTTTGGGTGTGGACGTTTTTTAGAGCCAGCGGCAGTATCGAGAGGTGGCCGCACACCTGATTTGGTGGAGGTGGGAATATTGTTGAGGTAAAAGTCGTCTATAATTTCTTGTTTGATTTTGACCTTGTCGATTGTATCAATGCCAAGTTCGCGGTCCAAATCGTGGTCAAAGCATGTGGCGGGCACTGGGTTGGAGCACGATTGTCTGAGAGGGTACATTTGGACATGTTTTGTATTATGCACGTCGTCATCGTGAGACAAGATTGACTCCGAGCACGGCAGGTTGGCCAAGGAAGCTTGCACCGTAGTCGGAGCAATGTGCTTCTTGGCAGCGCCAAAACGGTCCGCCAACGCCGCCTTATACTTGTGTAGAGTACACTTGTAGGAATCGTTCTCTAGCAAAGCGTCAATGTCGCAGTAGTCAGGCAAAAGGAACTGAATGACATCTTGTAGACTGGCCACTTTGTTTTCGACCTTGGTGAGATGGGCTCTGGTGAGGGGTGAGCGCACGGTTCGGGGGCTGTAGGTACAACACCAACTGTGTTGAATACACTTGGAACAACGGGGCGACTCTTTGGAGCACTTCAACTTCCGTTTGCGACAAGAATCGCACGCCTGTTCAATCAATGAATTGACAGGATCTTCATTTAATTGTACCATTCCCGAGTCGTCGGGCTCCTGCTTGACTGCGGATAAACTAGACGTTGTATGATCTTTATTGGCAACCATGAATAAATGTTTGAGTAATTCTTTTTATAAAAAAACGAATGGAAATTGTAGTAATTTTCAAGTCAAGTTAATACTAGTTACAGCAACAAATCAACTACCGACACGAGCCGTTAACCAATGCTAGATAACAGAAATTTGTGCGAGATCTATATAGCTGAAAAATGGCTGTGACACAAAAAAGGCGTGAAAGATATTTTCTTGAGACAAACGGAGTATGCGGTATAGCAAATCAAACGGGATCATCGGTAGTGAATTAGAGAGGGGAGTAGGGGGTAAAGCTGAGGGGAACGAGCGTATGGGCAGGACATATCGTACCACTACAACAGCACTACCTTAAGCAATACATAGAATGTACAAGTTAACCTTCCAAGACTCATCCGTTCCGGGTCATGCCGATGTCTCATCGGTGAAAAGTAGCCGCTAAGATCACCACGAGGCGAGTCTCGTTCCCCTCACTCAAAATGTTGAGACTGTTTTTGGAATTGCTACGCGCAGAATGATGTAAGTCATCGCTGTTCCCCTCTTTCGCCGGGCGGTCCATGCACGCATTGAGCAGTTTTTGGCCGCGTCGACAGTTCGGCGTCGGAGTTCGTGCGATGATCGGCATGCATGGTAACGGCTGAGCCATGACTACAAACAGATCTATCCTCCGAAAAAAAAACACACCACCGGACTTACATGGTATGTGGCCTCTCGCACTTGCAATTCCGCGAGAGGGACTACTATAATATGCACTGACTTTTTTTTTGCCTGACACTCACTTGATACTTGTCTGGTGACGCCGGAAAAATTCTCTCCTATTACTTTCTTTTTATTGCTCGTTTCTATTTAAAGTTAAACATCATCGTCATGGTACATAAAACTCACCAGTTTGGGATTTAGAGGTGCATGCTTCACATATTTCGTATCGTCAGGGGGTCGTTCGCACAATTTATTGGATCCAAGCATTGATTGAATACTCAACACAATAGTTTCAATACTGCATGCGGGTGTCCAATCTTCCCCTAACAAATTCAAACATATGTGACCGTTGGAGTACACGTGTGGATGAATAGGGATCTTTACATCGAGCTCCTCGTTATTGTCATCATCGATGCTTTCGTACTTGATAAACTGAACCCGTGGTGAGTCAACCGGATATTCGTCGGTGATTTCAATACTCAAGTAATATCCGTCTTGCGGTTTGTAGATCAGGTGGTTACTCACTTCGATGCGAAAGATGTACTCGCTCATATTGTCACTGTGATGGACCATCGTCACACCTTCTAGGCTTGCTTTACATAGCGACTTGTACTCTTTGAGGAGTCTCCTTTGGTACGGATGACTACCTCCTGTCTTTTTACTCATTGATGCTAAATACTATCCCTGATTGTAGAAACATCAGTTTCAAATCGTGCGGTGCGCGCACGCACAGCCTGCGGCACCGGAAACTTTTTACATTGGCATGGCACGGGCTCGGGAGCTCTGCGACAGTATCTTCTTGGGGCGCTGTGATTTGGGCTTGTAACTTTTCTTGCGCCTGTACCCATTGGCACTCGGTGCGCTGGTGGGGCTAGGAAGTGTACTGCTCTGAGACATTGTGTTTCGCAAGCTATTTAGTATGGCCATATCGTGGTGCGACTGATTAAATTGTCCCGAAATTTGATTATTTGCACCCAAAGCAATATTTGTATACTGTGTTTGTGTTTGTGTTTGGGTAGCCCCCTTTTTACGTTCTCGGGAAAGGGTTCCAAGCAATTTCTTTAGATAGTTGAAATGCTCTAGCTGGTCTTTTCGAATTTCCGAAAGCTTGGCGAATTCACGCTTGTTTGTAGGTAGCTTTATCGACATATCTGTCAAGGTGATTCCGGCAATGAACTGGTTGATAGGAATGCCCAATTCCGACAGAATCTCGATACGGGCTTTATTGAGTTCACGGTAGCAATACTCGATGTGTTCCTTGTGCTGATGGCCTTCAACCTGGGCTCCGAACTGGTTTGCTGGCAAACTTATGGGTTGGTTGAAGTCTCCATTACTCATTTGTCGCGCAGTCACAAATGATTCCTGATACCGGAATCCATTGAGACTTGCGGCTGGACCTCTGGTGAGTGCCGGGGCCTTGCTCACTGCTGGGGCTTTGGTGGTCGTTTCAGATGGTTTGGTACTAAAGCTGATACGGATCATTTTCTCTCCGCGAAGCACATTGGGCCCCAACTTGCCTACACGGACGTAATTGGATGCAAATCCGCCTTTCATGACTTGGTACTCAACCAAGCATTCTTCACTGAGCAAATAAAAGAATATTCTCTCTACATCGGTCTTGTCTAGACTCTTGCCTCGTCCATGGAAAGGGTTGTTGTTGTGGCCCATTTTGATGATTTTGTTGTAGTTGGACCCTTTGAAGACGTCTTGACAGTGAAGCACCGTGACCTGGTCATCTTGGATCGACTGCACCAATTGTATGATATCTTTGGCATACTCGGTACAGTTTTTTTCCACCGTGGCGATGGTGCTCGAGTTGAGACAGTTGTCGCATCTTTTCTTGCATTCTGCGGGATTGAACGATTCGTTGAAGTAGTGGAGCACCTGTTTTCTCCGACAATCGGTGGTGTTCTCGCAGTACTGCACAACCTGGCGGAGCTTGGCCAAATGATTTTCTTTACCCTCGGGAGTGAGCTCTTCGTCTCTGTGGATCATATTCTGTAGCTGCCGGGCATCCTTATACGAGTAAAACATTATACAGTCGGAATTGAGCCCATCTCTACCGGCTCTTCCAGTTTCTTGGTAGTAGCCTTCCAAGCTTCGTGGAATGAACAAATGGATCACAAAACGCACGTCTGCCTTGTCTATCCCCATACCAAACGCAATAGTCGCACAGATAAGCTGCAATTTCCCGTTCTGCCACATGTTCTGCACCGTAAACCTGTCTTGCGGAGACATTCCTGCGTGGTAAAATGAGGTTTTCATGCCAAAACTCGAGAGTTTGGCGCTGGTTTGTTCGCAAGACTGTTTGGAATGACAGTATATGATACCAGTCTTCCCGTTGTGGTTCTGAGCAATATAGTCCCGAATCCATTCAACATAGTTGGCCGATTTCCACTTGATTTCGTAGAACAAATTGCTCCGATTGAAACTCTGCTTCAACATCACTGGTTGCGTCATTTTCAAGTGGTGGATGATATCCATACGGACCTTTTCGTTGGCAGTAGCTGTCAACGCCATGAGCGGAACTTTGGGGTACTGCTGCTTGAAAAAGCTCATACCTTGATAGTCGGGCCTAAAATCGTGTCCCCACGAACTTAAGCAGTGTGCTTCGTCAATTACTACACGAGCAAGCTGGTTATTATCGTAGAGTTTGCCAATAATTCGTTGAACCATGGACGATTTGTTGGCCTTTTCAGGCGATAAGTAGACAATTTGAAGGAACCCATCTCTGAATAGATTGAGGGTCTGTTTGTTATCGTCATTATTAGCCTTGGAACTGATCATTCCTGCCTTTACATTGAGTTTTAGAAGGTGCTGCACCTGGTCTTGCATCAACGATATTAGCGGCGAGATCACGACGGTGGTTCCCTTGGTTTTGCCTCCTTGTATCAATGCTGGTAGCTGATAGCACAACGATTTTCCTCCTCCAGTGGGCATAAGCACGAATACGTCTTTACCTTGCAAACTTGATGAGATCGCTTGTAACTGATTAGGTCTGAACGATTTGAGTTTAAATATGGAGTTAAGTACCTGGTAGATCTCTTTTATAAAAGCTTCACTTCCTGGAGGTGCCGGTTCTTGATCTATACTTGAAGACGAGTCCTGGAACGATCTGATTTCCTTATGGTTATTGACAATGTCCATGAGTTCATTATCGTCGTCACTAAACTCCACGTCACTTTCAATTAATAATTCTGATACTTTTGGGGGTTGTTTCTGTGAACTTTTGAAATACGACGACTCTTCTCCTTCTTCATCTGATATAAGCTCGATAATGACATCGTTGAGTTCTCGTTCTTCGTTAAGTTGCGTAGTGAAGTCTTCGATTTCTTCTATATCATCGTCATTCTCATTTTCTTCATTTTCATCAATTTCCTCGACATTTTCTACCTGTTCGGTCTTGATCTCGTCGTCTTGCGTGAGAATATCGTCGTTAGCAAGCTCTTGTGCGTTATCATATCTATCTTGTGAGTACTTATTCTCGTATGTCTGTGAGTATTTGATACCGTATGCTTCTGCTACATCGGGCGATAGTCTTATGTCTTGTAGTTCGTTTCCATCCATTTTAATATTGTTTTCAGAGTCCGATTCGTCAGAAGTTTCGGATTCATCATCATTATCGATATTATCATCAATAAAACTTCCAAGATCGTCCTCATCGTTTCTTTCTTGCGTTGGTGTCATGAGCCCATCCATGGTTCTGTCGCCGAAATGGTCTTCTTCTACTGACACATCTGCTTCTGGCTGTATGATTCGAGGCTGTGGAACCCGACGTTCTCGCACCTCTTGTATTTCTATGTCAATGGGTTCATAATTACTTTCCACAAAAGAATTAGCGCTTTGCTGTGGATTAGACTGTGGATTAGATTGTGGAATGCTGGAAATGGGATTGGCGGCTGCAATAATGGCTTCGTCATCATCGTCAGAAAACTCAAACGTATCTTCTTCTATTCTTTGAGAGGTTTTCTGCAAAGTTTTCTGGGAAGTTATTTGCGTCGATGTGATGAAACCACTTAAACTTGTTACCTTTGTGCGCACGGCTTCTATTTCTTGATTAATACTGGCAAGTTTAGGATCAAACTCGTTTTTGTAGAATTTGAGCTTGGAATCAAGTGAAAGTGAAGTCGATTCACTCACTTGGAATCGCTGCTCATAAAGCTGGATTTTGGTGTCTTGTAGGGAAACTAAACTTTGTAGCACATTGTTGAGATGATTAGTATTGGTCTGGCTCGATTTTACTTCTGGTTTGTCTGATTTTGACGCCACTGGAACGGATTTGGATAGTATATTGGAAGTGGCATAAACCGTCGGTTCGGCGACTTGAAGCGAATCTAGAACGTTTATGGTTCTTGGAACAGCAAATTCTGGTGGTTTAGATACTGAAACTGTGGTCGGATGCCTTATTTTGGCGGTTGCGGCCGATTTTGGCTTAATTCTGTCTACTGTCAAATCAATTATATCATCGTCGTCGTCGTCTCCAAAAGTGGATATATTTTGACTTATATGGGGTTGAGACTCTATTCGAGACCTAGGAATATCGTGTGATACTTTTGGATATGTTTGAATGGGATTGGGTGGCGAATAACTCGATGGTATTGAATCAGGCACTGATATTTGGCGGGCTCGGGAAAGATGATCTGGCCCGTTAGTACTGTCTTTTTGGTACTTTTTCAAAGCCAATGAGACTATTTCGGGGTCAGGAACTTGTGGTGATGTACTTTTGAGCCATTTTAGATGTACCTGAAGGTTGTTTGAATTGATCATCAGCGCCTTATATTGCAATCATAGAGTACGCGTAAAAGTAGATGTTTACCTTTGTCACGTGCAAACGAGACGCCTTCTATTGTCACGTGAGAAAAATGTTTATCGCGATGGGTTCACGTGTATGGTCATATGAGAAAGTCACCTGATAAACGGCTGAAGCAGCGTGGGCTGAGCCTTAAAATTCTACATTTGGAAAGTAGTTCGAGCCCAGAACTCCGCAAAACAAACCTGTATTCAATTATTACAGTGTTATTGTAGAGTGTAATTGTAGAGTGTAATTGTAGAGCATATGTTGATTGTAGAATGAGGATTGTAGGATTGTGTTGAGAGTCAAAGCAAGGTTTTTTTTGAGAGCAACTTTATGGCCACGTGAGTTCTCCGCTATTATCTCGGCACTACTTGCTCTGGACAGAGAGGGGAACCAACAGTTAAGCAACGATCTTTGTCGGAGGTGTACACGCGAAAGCCAGAGAAGATATATGGAAAAAAGAAAACAAAGGTTGGTGGGGAGTAGATAAGATTTCTTTTAGATTTAGAGTAAAGTGGGGGAACAAGTAAAAACGATGATAAGAATAAACCAAAAAGTGGAGTAAGATCAAGTTTCAGGATGTGTACCTATATGGTTGCATTTTGCATGGTTGGGGAATTGTGCTGGACATGCAGCCAATGGAAAAAAAAAACGGAGCCGCGAATCTCTCCACTCACCGGAAAAAGTTGAATTGGCTACAACAATGTGGTACATTATGTTTACTAGCCGAAAATAAAAACGGAAAAGATAGAACAAACTTTAGCCGCTAATTGGGCCAATCGCTGTAATCAAGACCACATATTTAGATAAGAAACTTTTATCATCCCAGCGCTCTATATCGAAAAGTAGACAGCAGCCAAAACCACTAGACACTGGAAGGTAATATTTACCGATTTTCTTGGTGCTCCAACCTCTCGGGGAAATTCGAATTTGCTCAAAATTTCTCCGAGTACACCCGTCACTTGAGTGAAGCATTAGCCTTGACACTAATACAAAATGGGCATCCCGAAGATCGGAGGCAATATGCAGTACCAACCACCACAAAAAACTTTTAGCCAAAAAATTAAGATGTAAAAGACGCGGAACAAAGGTGCAGCCCTTCCCCCCACCGCCGGTTTGCTGCATTGGGAATACAGAAGATACAACAGCAAGATTACAAAGCAATTAGTGAAAGAAGTGTACCTACCGGTCCGCCAGGCAAAACCCGGATCGGCGTTATGGGACTCATGCGATAACTTGCCACGTTCATCTGTACCATCCGTTAAACCACACCACTAATTTCCAACGCATCGCACCACTTCTTCCGGTCAAAATTATTAACACCTGTTGTCCGAATCGACTTTTCTGGCATTATTTTTTTTAACGTATGATATCCCCTCTTAGCTCTTTCCCCCCTTTTAAAAAAAAAAAAAAGAGAAATAAAAAAAACCGTAGCTCAATCACCACACCTAACATCACCTCACTTGGCGAAGTCGGTCAGTTTTTCGGCCGCTTAAATCTCACGGAAAGTTTCGACCCCTCTTCTCGCGCGCAGCCATCTCTCCTCTTATTTGTTCCGTACGGACTCGGAACCCAACCCTATTAGCGCCCTCGCCACAAAACCAACAAAACTTTTCTCATATCCCCTCTCATCATTTTTACAACCAATTCCAAATATAAACAAGTGGATGTACGGTGAATCGGCCGCCAAAGTTAATTTTTACAAAAGAGTTAGATTCATTTTATCCGTTTAATATACCAAATTAATATAACCGGCATATTAAATCATCATCGCTTTGACCAACCATCACACCACTACATCAAAGTCGGCCGATCTTTAGATTTCATTAAAGCCTCGCTTAGATTTAAATTAGTGCAATTCCTCCAATCAACCACATTTAACCAATTCTTCTATTATCTTGTTTGCACCAGGGTCCTAGATCTATATATCACAACAAATGTCTCTTCATTATAATCATCAAGTTCCCTTGAGAGTTTTGCCAGTTGAGGTTCCCGGGAAGCAGGATATGAGATACCCGCAATCGGTGAGCATTGCAGGATCTGCCGAACCAAGTCGCGCTGCGCACTTGCACTCGCACGTTGTTCCCCTCAACGGATCAAATGAGAACAAAAGGTATTCGCCTATGCCTTCCAGTCTCACGTCATCTTCCACATCGACATCATCATCTTCAGCCGACTTGGTCGCTGATTTACAAGGTGAGTTGTTGCCTGAATTGTGGCAGACCACAAGTTCTTCCTCCACATCGCTGTTGGCTAATGCTGTTGATTCCTTGACAATTTCGCCCGCCTCGACATTTACGCCAAACTTCTGGCAGGGAAAAGTTACATCCCCTAACCAGCGCTTGAACTCTCGCCAGGCTTATACTCCTAACTATGCTGTGAGAGACCCATTTGCTGACTATGCTCAGACATTATTGCCCAACGCTTTGTATTCGGATATCAGTATGAAACCAGCGGTTTTTTCGTTGAATGGTCCTGAAGAAAACTTGATGTATGAGGTTGATCCATTGCCTATGCCTACCGAACTCAATCAGCCAAAGTATAGTGGGTATGTTGACGAAAGCGAAGAGCTTTTCAGATTTGAGCAACAACAGCTTCAATACCAACAAAATCTTCACAAGTATAACCATACTCCAAGCCCCCCTCTTAACTACAAAAACACAAATTCTGTTCCAGAGACATTGTCTCCATCCAGCGACTCCAAACTACCACAGAACCAGCAACAGGTCAACACCCAATTGTACAAAACCGAACTTTGTGCTTCATTCATGAAAATGGGGCTTTGTCCTTATGGCAACAAATGCCAGTTTGCTCATGGAGAAAACGAGTTGAAGGTTATTGAAAGACCACCAAAATGGAGATCAAAGCCTTGTGCCAATTGGGCCAAACATGGTAACTGTCGTTATGGAAACAGATGTTGCTTCAAACACGGTGACAACTAGTTAACAGATTTATGCACCACCACCATTATTTATATTGTTACGACACTCTTCTTGTTATGAATCATGAAACATTTAGCCTTTAGTAGGCTTATTTATATATTAATCATCAGCTATACACTGAAACCAATATTATTTATTTACATCCAAAAGTTTTGCTTTATTCCTATTCAGTTCTCAAATAGTTGATATATTGGTTTTCAATTAATAAATACAAATTCTTTAGACTAATTGAAACTGGAGGTAGCCAGTGCTTGAAGCTGCTAAAAGCCAGCAAATAGCCACCGTAGAGCTGCAAAAACTACCAATTAAATAGAAATAGCTATCCAGAAAATGTAGACCTTAAATAAAACTACAAGCCCGAAAAGCATCAATTTGGATCGAAATGAACATTGTAGACAATACCTACGTCAAAAGTGACACTCAATTGTGCTTTGACACTTTTTGCTTGAACCGAATTGAAGCGAGCTATTGTGTTTTTACTATATTGTTGAGAATTGAAAACTCAATTCTATGAGGCAATTCTATGTGAGCCAATTCTATGTGAATTCTACGGCACTCGATCACATATGGCATGAGGTTACATATGTAGCCTCGGCATTAAGACCATCTCCACTCGTCGGTTATGAAGTTTTGCAGAAGGATTTTTCAGGACGCAAGGCTTCGAATCAGCTCTTCTAGAATTTCGCGCAACTCTAATTTTCACAAGATAACAAAGATTTGCATGTGCAGTATCAGCTGTTGAGCACCACTCCACAAAGAACAGACATGACCACTGAGATGATATTGAACACTGGTAAATAGCAGAATTGTGGGGTGCATTTTCTCATGTGCAAACGCATATGCGTACGGTACCCTGAGGAGTAGGCTTATCATAGAAGTTCTGCGGACCAAATATATGAAATTTTGCTGCAGGCTCACAATAGAAAGTCTCTGCAGGCCAATGCGAGTTCTTCTCGCGACAATTATCAGGCCTAGGAGCGCTTGAGCCCCACGGTACATCATTTTAATAAGGGTTAGTGTACAAGCCACTGGCAAATTGCAGACCAGGAATAAGAATGTTTTGGTGAGTCAAATACGAACAATCACCCTGCAGCTCACGTTGTTTGCCAGAGCCGAAGTTATTGCATTTTTTACTGTTAGAGACCGTTATAGTTTTCTCTGTATTTCCTACAACAGCTGCGCTCGTCTTTTTATCTGAACTTAGCATCTTTCTTATCGTAACATGCTCAGCGTATCGCCATTTTTTCTAGACACAAAATAATTTCCCTTAGATCATAAGATAAGAGATCGAAAGAAAACTGTACTATAGATTCTCGTCCAGCATAGACAACGATTAATACTGCGAGGTAGGTTTTTTTGGATGCAGAAAATGATCAAATTAGGCTGGTCAGAAATGTAGACAAGCACTATTGGTCTCATACAGTCTCAGTGTCTCTGGTGCTTTTCAAGTTCATTTCCATTAGCGTTATGTTGAAGTGGATGACTAGCAATAACACAAAATAAAGCTGAACTAGTCTACTTAGCACTCGACTGTATTAAAAGTGGAATAATTTATCGTATTTGCAGCCACGGCTGCAAATTTTTCGCAGATTCGAAATTCTAGTAGAGCTGAACTAGAGTGCTCAGAAATTGATAGAGTAGTTTGCTGAATCTTTGATGGACGGAGAATGACCGCAGACATCACAGACATCAAGTATTGTCTATGTTGAAAGGCTCATTGCACTCTGGCCGATACTGTACTGCGACTACTGACAATTAGTCAGACCACTGACTCACTGAAAGGGACTATGAATGTTTATTGTACATAACCCTAAAATTTACAGCCCCTCATCTAGAGACCAACCAAGACTATTTCCAACTGAACACAGACCATTCATAGATTGCTAGACTGATCGATTGTCAATAGCCCACTACCATCCTACTACCAGTGACTACTCCGGCCGGGTAACAGGTAGGCTGAAAATTTTCATTTTGGCACGCGCACGCCCCACTCTGCAACCAAGCAGTATAGCGGTTAGACAGCGAAGAGCGTACAGACCTAACGGCTTAATTATTACAGATTAAGGGCGCTGGATTGAGAAACGCGGTACCGTGAACATACCACACTTACGATACACACCCACGATACACATCCACGAATATATCTAGTGTAATCCATAGCATTCCCATTCAGATCATCGTCTTTTTTAGTAGATCATTTAGCATTATTACATATCATGAGTCAATGGGACCAGATCAAACCCAACTACGCTAATGTACTTGCAGACTCATTAACCAGCAAGAGAATCCCATTGTTGCAACAGCTCCAGCAGGTGATTGCACAAGGCCAAATCGAGGAAACTGAGTTGAACCAGGTGGCCGTTCGGATCCTCAAGACGTACAACTACTATCAAGATGTCAATTCACGAAACGAGGCACTCAAAACATTGGAAGCATTGGTTACTTATGATACCAAGTACTTGACTGTCTTTGTCAAGTATATCAATGCGCAGGTGCAAAAAGACACCATGGCTGTGACCGACTATCTCACGTTGTTGAACTGGATAAACCGGTTCAGTGTGGTAGCATGGAATGATAGTGACGATACGAGCTTGTTGACGTTGGTAATCCAAACACAAGCGGCCATTTTAAACCACGCAATTGCCCAGAGTGCCGATTTTTCAGAGCACCACAAGCACAGAGTCAGAGTGCATAATGCCGTGTTGGTGTCTGGTAAAACGTCTATTGTAGAGTCACTCCTGAAATATTCAGACCAAAGTGACTTCAGCACTGCCAGTCTCTACTACACTGCTCTTTTGAAGTCTACGTTGTCTTCAGATGCAGTATTGACGTACTTTGGTGTACTTACCGATGCTCTCGTGGACTTGACGGCCACGAGACCAGGCTTGGTGGAGTATTTAGCCAAAAACTTGAAGCCTGTGGCACTTGAATACTATACTAATAATGGTGTTTTGGGCAAAGTGGCACCCTCAGCACACTCTTTGGAGGTTTTTGGCAAGTTTGTCAATGTGCATATTGACCAGCACGACGTGAACGTGCTTTTGCCTAATATCGAAAAGGCTATCTTGAGGTCTTCAGACAATTCTTTTGGTACTGTTTTGCCATTATTATTCCTGAACTTGTCAGAAGTAGCATTGGACCGTACTTTAATCGAGTCCAAATTGTTACCATCTATTCTTACTGGCTTAAAGTCCACTAAAGAGCCTGTGAAAAATGGTGCTTACAGTTGTTTGCAGTCAATAGTTGGCCACTTTAACTATGAATCCGATGAACTTATTGGCAAGTACATTGACGAGGTATTCAAGAGCTTTAAATCCACCTCCAATACCGACTCCAAAGCATTGATTCTCTCGTCGTTGTCGTTATTAAACAGCACCACTATTTCGTCCAAAATCGTCCTGGCATTATTACCATTAATACCTAAAGACCAGAACGAAGTTTCGCTCTGTGAATTAGTCCAAGCCTTCATCAAACACTCTTTCCAATTAACTAGTGAAGATGCCCTTATGGACAAGATTATTGCCCAAATCAAAGCAGGTTTGGCCGATAAAAAATTGCCTTTGAGACGTATTTGGTCCGATATTGTAGGTGAAAAATTGTACAGTAATGAAAACGACATGGTTAAACAAATTTTCCCTAGCCTTGTTACACTGCTTGAAGAAGCACAGCAAGCTCCATTGCCTACGGTAACCAATAAGGGTATAACGAGTGCATATGTGGCCATTTCGTTGGCTGAAAAGTACAAAAGTACTGTCGAAGCAAAAGACGAATTGTTTGTTAATTCGTTGGTTCCATCAGGTGAAAGGCCATCGGTGCTTGATTCGAGAGTTTATTCCAAGTTTACGTTACAATCCGAGTACAAATGGTGTGTCAGAGCATTGGCTGCTACTGCCAAGTATACTAAGCAATTAAACGAAACTGAACAAGTTGCGTATGGTCTGGCCTGGATCTATATGATCATTTCGTCCAATGTTCCACACTCTATTCGTCACGAAGCTATTGCCTCTCTCGCTAGTGTTTTAACCGAAGTAAGTGATATTATCATTTCTAGCATTTATGAATGTTTGAAGCTTGATGAAGAAACACTCAACCTGCTCAAATTGAACATCAAGAGCATCAACACCGTTTTGCCAGCATTGACGCAGATTCCCGACCAATTGGAGTTGGTGCAACAGAATTTAATGAAGCTCCTTGTGGTGGCCAACCATCCTCTGATTTCCATCAAGAACGGCTGGGTTGGACTCGTACAAAGAAGCGGATACGCCATTGATATTGCGCAGCTTTTGAGCAAACTACCATTGGAAAATGTCTTGCAGTATACCAAGTTTCGTAGCACTGAATTGTACCAGGCAGCTATCAAATCTGTTGGCATAGTTACGTTTATTTTGCCAGAAATGTCCCCCGAAGTTGCCCGCATCATTTCTGAAGATATTGACGTGGAGAAGATTGGTGAAATCGACTCACAAACTGTGCAAATCTGGAGCGGAACCGAAGGTGAAGTGGTGATGGACATTTTGAGCCAACCAGGAAAGGCACAAGACAAAAATACCAAGGATTATGAGATCAAAAAATGGGAAGAAAGTGTGAAGAAAGAGCTTAATAAGAAACCCAAGAAATTGACCAGGGAAGAACAATTGGCCGTCAATGAACAACTTGCCAAAGAGTCTACTATTCGTAAAGAAACTCAAGTTTTAGTAGACAATGTTTCTCGCTCGTTTTGTCTTATTAGAGAACTTGTTCAGCAGGCAGTCCAGGTAGAAAACGGAGCCAAGTATTGGTACCCAGTGGCCATTTCCAAGGTTTTAGGGGTGTGCAAAGCAGCTAGTTCGCAGGCACTCTTTGGAGCCGAGCCTGTATCGACATTCATTGATCTCAGTAAACTCGTATCGCCTCGTTTGGGATTATTAAAAGAGTTTATTGGTGTTGCTACGGTAAGAATCAGTAATATTGCTGGTTTATCGGAAAACTACCTCGACGAACCTTTATTGAACTTGGTCAGCCGTTTATTATTTAGAGTAAAAATCCTTTCGGACCAAAAACCACTCGGATCGTTGAGTTTATCGTACATTTTGCCTTTACTTACCCGAGTATTGGAAATTGGTAAGGAAGTGGCTATCAAAAACTCGTCCAAACAGGCAGTTACTTCAGAATTCACTGAAGAAGACCCTGAAGAAGAACAGTTACTTCTTAGTATTGAAATCATAGCTGCACACGCCGAAGCTTTCGAAGACGATACTATACCACGTACCAAGATCTTGGCGGTGTTGCTTTCGCTCATGAAGTTGCCTTCCAAGGCTAAATTGGCCAAAGAATGCTTCTTATCTATGTGCCAGCACATTGCTCCTACGTACAAGACTTGTGACTTGACGTTGTTGTTGGATAATGTCATGACATCTAATATTTTTGTTCGTACTGCTATTTTGGAAGGCATTGATTCTGAATTTGACTTGACCGGAGATGTTACTTATTCCAACGAAATCTGGATTGCTGCCCATAGTGAAGACGCCAACTCTGCTGAAATTGCCAGAACCATTTGGGAAGACAATGAGATGAAAATCAGTGAAGATTCGGTGGACAAATTGTTGCAATTGGCCGGTTCAGAAGATGGTGGTTTGAGATTGGCTACTGCCAAAGCCATTGTAGCAGCCACGCAAAACTTTGGCTCTGTTCTTCAAAGTCTCATTGATCTTTACAACATCAAGAAGAATCCACCTGCTCCTATTCTCGATAGATTCGGCTTGGTTGTTAAGTCATCGTTAGATCAAAAAGATACCTGGGAACCAAGAAGTACCATTGCTATTTCACTCAAATTACTTGCCGAATTGTTCACTTCAAGCGAGTTTATTGAAAAGGTGTTCCAGTTTTTTGTCAACGACGAAGCTCTTGGTGACAAGGACGAAATCGTACGCCAGGAGTTACAAGATGCGGGTATCGAAATCATTAAAGTACACGGTGCCAAGTACGTCGAAACCCTCATTCCTATCTTTGAAGCCAACCTTGGAGCTAAAGACCAACGGTCTAAAACTCAAGATTATATCAAGGAAAACGTGATTATCTTGTACGGAGCATTAGCTCAGCACTTGAGTAACTCCGATCCTAGACTTGAAGGTATCATCGAAAGATTACTTAAAACCTTGGATACTCCATCAGAAGACGTCCAGTATGCTATTTCCAAGTGTATTGCACCATTAGTTTCATCTTTTGAGAAGAAATTGCATCAGCACTTTGAAGCTCTTTTCGATACCTTGTTTAACGAAAAAAAATCATTTGCAGCCAGAAGAGGTGCTGCTTATGGTATTTCTGGGTTAGTCAAGGGTGTAGGTATTAAAGCATTGGAAAAGTACGATATTATCCGTACACTTACCGATGCTGCCGACGATAAAAAGAGTCCTGTCAAGAGAGAAGGTGTTTCGTTTGTCTTTGAGTGTTTGGCACTCAACTTGGGTCCATTCTTCGAACCTTATGTCATTGAAATCTTGCCGATTATTCTTAAATCGCTCGGTGACACTTCAGCCGAAGTCAGAGAGTCCACTGATTCTGCCACCAAACAGATCATGAAGAATACCACTAGTTTTGGTGTCAAAAAATTGATTCCTTTGGCCATTTCCAACCTTGATGAAATTGCCTGGAGATCCAAGAAGGGTTCGGTTGAACTTTTGGGGTCCATGGCATACTTGGATCCTACCCAATTGAGTGCTTCGTTATCGACAATTGTTCCAGAAATCGTAGGAGTATTGAACGATACCCATAAGGAAGTCCGTAAAGCAGCCGATCAGTCGTTGAAAAGGTTCGGAGAGGTTATTAGAAACCCCGAAATCCAGGCTATTGTTCCTGACTTGATCAATGCTATTGGTGATCCAACAAAGTACACCGATGCTGCACTCGATAAGTTGATCAGAACTCAGTTTGTTCATTATATTGACGGTCCATCACTCGCCTTGATTATCCATGTAATTCACAGAGGTATGAAGGACAGATCGGCAGGTACAAAGAAGAAAGCGTGCCAGATTGTGGGTAATATGGCCATTTTAGTCGACTCCAAGGATTTAGGACCATACTTGAACCAGTTAGTAGCTGAGCTTGAAATTGCCATGGTGGATCCTGTTCCTAGTACCAGATCTACTGCCGCCAGAGCTTTGGGTTCGTTGGTTGAGAAATTGGGTGAAGAAAGGTTCCCGGACTTGATCCCACGTCTTTTAGATACTTTGAAGGACCAGAGCAAGCAAGGAGACCGTTTGGGAAGTGCCCAAGCATTGGCAGAAGTCATCTGTGGTCTTGGTATCAACAAATTGGAGGAATTATTGCCGGTAATTTTGGCATCCGCAACCTCTACAAAGAACCATATCAAGGCCGGTTTCATGCCATTATTGTTATTCTTGCCTGTCTGTTTCGGTACGCAGTTCTCGCCATACCTTAGCCGTATTATTCCGCCAATTTTGGGTGGTTTGGCTGACTTGGATGAAGATATTAGAGATACTGCTTTGAGAGCCGGTCGTTTGATTGTCAACAATTATGCCACCAAAGCAGTCGATTTATTATTGCCAGAACTTGAAAAGGGACTTAGTGATACCTCCTACCGTATTCGTCTTTCTTCTGTTGAACTTACCGGTGACTTATTGTTCCAAATTACTGGTATTTCAGGTAAAACTGAGCTTGACGAACAAGAATCGACCAATGAAGTTAACAAAACATTGGTGGATATCTTGGGCCAGGACCGTCGTGACCGTATTTTGGCTTCTTTGTTCGTTTGCAGATCCGATACTGCTGGTATTGTCAGAAGTGCTTCGGTGGATATCTGGAAGGCATTGGTTGCCAATACTCCAAAGACTGTGAAGGAAATCCTTCCTTCATTGACTTCAATTATTATCAAGAGATTGGCTTCTGCTGAAGAGGTTCATAGAACCATTGCAGCACAGACTTTGGGAGAAATGGTCCGCAGAGTAGGCTCTTCTGCCTTGCCACGGTTGTTGCCTACTTTGGAAGAGACCTTGGCTGCTTCGGGTAATGATCCAGTTTCCAGACAAGGTATCTGTATTGCCTTGACTGAATTGATCAAGTCTACTCAATACGAAGGTTTGGTAGAGTACCAGGACGTGTTCATTCGTATTATTCGTGAAGCATTGGTCGATTCTAGTTCCGGAATTAGAGCCAGTGCCGCTTTGGCATTTGAATCGTTGCAGGAAGAATTGGGTAAGGTGGTTATCGACGAGGTCTTGCCGCAATTACTTAATATGTTGCAAGATACCGAAGGATCTTCTTTGGCTTCGGAAAACGCATTGGCTGCATTGCAAGAAATCATGGCTTCCAAGTCCGATATCATCTTCCCTATCTTGATTCCTACATTGTTGACTCCTCCTATCGACTCCTTCAAGGCCAAGGCCCTTGCTTCGTTGGCATCCGTAGCCGGAAGTGCATTGTTCAAGAGACTTAGTTCTATTATCAACACTTTGATCAGCTCTATTCTCGATGCTGATGTTGCTGGTGATAAAATTGGCCTGGACGATCTCAAACTGGCCTTTGACAACATTCTTCTTTCCATTACCGACGACAGCGGAGTCCATCCTTTGATGCAGCAACTTCTTTCGTTGGCTAGACACGAAGATGCCTCTAAAAGAGCCATTGTCTACGGCCGTTTGGGTAACTTTTTCACCCACACGCTGTTGGACTATTCCACCTACACCCAAGATATGGTCTCGCAGTTTATCTTGTCGTTAGGCGATCCTTCACCAGATGTCGTTCAAGGTACATTTGAAACCTTGACAGCTTTGGTAAAGAGCCAGCCTAAGGAGGCATTGGACAGACTCGTCAAGCCAGCTTACCAAGCTTTGAAACTTACCGGAGTCAAGAACGAAGAGTTGCAAGGATTCCAGATCGCCAGAGGCCCCAACTGTATCCTTCCTGTGTTTTTACACGGTCTTATGTACGGTAACGCTGATCAAAAGGAAATCAGTGCTTTGGCTATTGCTGATATCATCGACAAGACTCCAGGTGCCAATTTGAAACCATTCGCTACTACCATAACAGGTCCATTGATCCGTGTTATTGGTGAAAAGGTTCTGAGTGACGTCAAGGCTGCTATTTTGAAAGCACTCAACAGTTTGTTGAACAAGATTCCGCAGTTCTTGAGACCATTTATTCCACAATTGCAAAGAACATTTGTTCGTTCGTTATCGGACGTTTCCAACCAGACATTGCGTGAAAGAGCTGTTGTTTCTTTGGGTACTTTGATCAGTTTCCAGCCTAGAATCGATTCTTTGGTTACTGAGTTGGTGGCCGGTGCTAAAAACACCGACGATCAAGGTGTCAAGACTTCTTTGTTGAAAGCCATGTTGGAAGTGGTCAATAAGGCCGGTAAGAACATGAACGAAGCTTCAAAGACTTCGATTATGACCTTGGTGGAAGACGAAATCACTGTGGTGGATGACAAATCAGCCGTTTCGTACGCCAGACTTATTGGTTCTTTGGCCAATACTTTGTCACTTGACGAAGCTGCTAATATCATCAGAACAAAGGTGCTTGATAAACCTGACAACAGTAACGATAAGTTCTGTGTTTTGGCCATCAACTCATTCTTGAGGTACTCCCCTGTCCATATCTTCAACACTGGCCTCACTGATGCTATTGTATCGTTTGTCATTGACTGTTGTAACTCGTCAGTGCCTTATATCAGTGACAATGCCGTTGTGGCCGTTGGTAAATTGTTGATTTTGGAGGGTCTTACCAAATCTCCTAAGGAGCCAGAGTCTATTGTAAGTGACACAGAATTTAGATTGGGCCGTGAAAACATCTCTCGTTTGGTCCACCAGTTAGCCACCACCACCATCCAACCAACTTCCAACTCTCTCGATACAAGAAGATTGTCGTTGGTGGTGATCAGAACCGTTTCTCGTTTCAATTTTGCCGATACCAAACTCAACTTTGACGTATTGATTCCAAGCATCTTTGTATGTCTTCGTGATTCGATCATTCCTATCAAGTTGGCTGCTGAAAAGGCGTACTTATCGGTATTCAATTTGGTCGAAGACGTCGAAATGACCGAGTTTAACGCTTGGTTTGCTGGAAAGGACGAGATTACTACCGTTACTGGTACCTCTGTTGTTCCTAGATCCATTGGTGACTACACCAAGAGAGTTGCTGCGAGATTGGCCGGTGTCGAAAGAGAAAGAATCGAGGCCGGTGGTGACGAAGAAACCATGTTCAGTGACAGATTTGAAGACGAAGAGGAAGTCTGGACCGTGGGTTAGAAGCATAAGATTTAGAATCTTTATAACTTTTAAATATAGATTAAATAAAAAGTAATTTAAACGCAATCCTCATTATAAACTGTTGACTTTAATGTTAATATTGCTTAAATATTTAACTGGGCTAATATAGGGTATAGTTCTCATCAAACAACAGGAATAGATGAGGCAAGTTGATCATTAATTCCACTTTGTCTAAACCTCAACTGAAAACATGGAATATCTAGAACATCCGATTTAGGTGCATTTTCGTCTTGTATATTTGGGTGCAAAATTTAGTTATGGTGCAAATTTATCATTTTTAAATTCTAGATAAGTTCTTAACTTTGTGTAATAGTAATGGATAATAAAATACGAACCAAATACGTTATAATCAACATTTCAAGTGGAGTGTTATCACTTCTACAATATTAGAAATTCTACTATACAGTTTATTAATACTTCCCTAACCTATATTCCAATTGGAATGTGTAATATACAATACTGGCAACACCAACTTCTTGACGTAACTGATGCAGTTAATCTCTTTAGTTTTACTTTTTCTTGATATCCTATTCTGATTGCTTCTCTTTATCTCATTAAGTAATATTTCAATTTACCGGTAACTTGACACGCTATTGCTCGTTCAGTTATCTGTTTAATTTCCATCTCTGTCACTCATACGAGTATCATTATTAGAGCCTCTTCTCTTCATGAGGTGAATTGGAGGAGGTGGTGGTACAAACTTTTGTGATTCTTTAAAATAATCATTTGACAAGCTAGGCATGGATAGATTGGTGGGTAAATCGAGATTAAGACTTCTCAATGACGGCAACTTCCCATTGGCTGGTATAGGCAATGGAGCAGTATTTTTGGGAACACCTCTTTCGGATGAAGGAGAAGTTTTTGGGGTTTGTGCTGATGGTAATGGAGGGGTGGTTGGATCGTGAGAATGGTCTTTGGCACCGTTTCTGTGATTATACATTGAGTGTGATATTTGATCGCCGGGGTTGCTTGTAGTTCTAAATGAAGGTGTCATAAAGAAGGACGACAAGTTGGTAGAACTGCTATTAGCAGAGATGATTGGGGTATTGACTGCTGAAAGGCCAAGAACAGGAGAGTTGGGCAAGGTAAACGTTTGGGGATTTGGACTATTTGGTCTTGATCTCTTGAGTCTTTGTTTTACGTAATCAAGGTCCGAGCTTTCAAATACAGCGTTTCTGGATGCTTGTGGTTGTGGTTGCTGGATTGTATGGGCAGGTGGGTTGATGGGGGTCATCAATTGAAGGGACGACAACGAGTTCAAGTATAGTTTTTTGGAAGGAGTTAGACTGGTGTAGCTTTTAGATTTTTCCGCTTTGCTCAAAGCAGCAATATTGGATAGATACTGAAGGTTGTTGCTACTGCTACTGGTGTTGGACAATGCTGGATGGTGGTCTGGTGTGCTGACAAAATGGAAGCTGGCACCGTTGGTTCTGGAAGTGTCATGGGGCGTGTTTGTGGGGGCACTAAAGTAGTCGATGAGTGACGGTTGTGATTTTGCGTTTTTACTTGACAAATCGGGCTTCGCACTTGTCATTTCTGGGGAGTTGGTGGTGGAGTTTGTTAGCAACTTGAGTTCCTCGGTGGCTGCGCTGGCTAGTATGTCGATATTGATGGTGCTGTGGTGTTTCTGAAGCGGTGCTGGTGTATCTGACATATGAGGCGACGATTTGGAGATGGCGGAATGGTCATCTACGTCGCTGGAAGGCGTATCTGTTTTGGAACTCTTTATGTCTTCGTCACTAGAGTTGTGGGGGGAGGGTCTAGTGGCCGACGGCGAAACCGATGTATCGCCATGGCGGTGTGGTGGAGGCGATGTTGAGGGCGCTCTGCGTTTGGTGGAGGTCTCGTTCTTGATGTGCGTCTGCAGCGAACTTGACTCGGGTGTATTGTTGGATGATTCGTCAAAATTGAAGCTATTCTTGTTGAGGTTCTTGTTACGCCTGGAGTTGGGGTTGGTGTGGATTCGCAAGTGTCTTGTGAGCTCGTCCGAACGGCTAAACTTCTTGAAACAACCAGGAAACGTACAGGCGTGGGGCTTTTCTCCAGTGTGGGTTCTGATATGTCTAGTTTGATGTTCGAGTCTGTGGAAAGCCTTGTTACAAAAAGGACATTTGTAAGGCCTTGAGGCAGGATCCTTTTTGGCCTTAGAGGCAGTATTGGTCAAGGTGGCGTCGTCTTGGTGGGGAGGTAGAACCATGGCGGAGCCGCCTTCTGATTCGCTAGCACTCATCGTTTCTATTTAGCGAGAAAGCTCAGCAAATTAGAATGGTTAGAACGGGTATAAAGAAAAAGGGATGGCAACAACTGGGGTTTGTTGTGGGTGAAAATGGCGGGCTCACTAAGAAATTAGCTGCCAACTACTAAACAATCAGGAAGAATGGATCACTTGACTGCAAAAATGCTAGCACAACTAAAACAGCTAGTAGTTTAAACGTATGGTTGGAAAACAAACACCGTGGACTAAAGAGATTGTAGTAAAGGATTGTAAATAGCCGCCAAATTGCATTTGGTGGGGAAGAAGGCTTCAAAATTTTCGGGAGCACACACCACTGTGTGCAGGGGTCATGGGGAAGATCATCGGTGCAGAACAATTTCTTTTTTTTTTTTTGTGGACCCGTTGTATCACCCGCACTCCTCGGCGAGAATAGGAAGACTAGTGAAAGGGGATATCCCCGCAAATGAGAGTCTAGAGAAGAGTTGGCAACGGAAAGGGATCAAAGTGGATACACGGGGTAGGTTAAATAAATAGGGATAGAGGTAATAGAGTTGTAAACGAGCTGGAAATTAGCCTGGGATTCATAAACGAGTTATAATAGTACGTGCTTTTTAAACGAGTTATAATAGTATGGGGTTTGTAAACGAGTTGTGGCATGGGTAAACTGGTTATTTGTAAATATTGCGTTAGTACTACATTTGTAAATTACTATAGTGTACAGTAGTTCGCACATTAGTAGTACATTTGTCATACTTTAGCACTAGACTCGCCCGGCGCGCACCCGGCACGCTGCTTCCCCACGACACCGCCAACCCAACATCCACATTGGCTCTTTTGGGCTGCGACCGTTTCTGTTTTTCCTTTTTTCCGTAACCGCTTTTTTTCCTTCCCCTCCGCCGCCCCTATCAGGCTGTTTGACGCGGCTTACTTGGCGGGATGCTAGGTTCCGCCCAGCCCGGTGCTTTGTGAATGACTTGCAATGTCTGGGCATTATCTCTGCCAATATAGTGATTTGGCGTAAAAAAGAATCGGATACCGGTTGGGGATCGCTCTTGCTCTTGCCATGTCTATTTTAATTTTAACGTATCGCCGAAAATATATTCGTCACGCGATTGTGTGCCCCGAAGTATCAAGATACTCTGCTCCCGTTTTCAAGAGTAAGAACTCCAAATGTGCTCGTGCTGCGAACCACTACCGCCGTGCCTCAGGCTTGGTGTCCAAGCCTTAAATCAATTTCGCCGGGTACATATCTCTGTTCTACGTTCTTTTTCCGCACATCTTTCCGTTCAGCTTGCTCGCTAATTACGCAAGTCGTTAGGAAGAGTTGGTTGCAGGGAAACGAAGGTATTACCACCACTATACTACTATTGTTAGAGAGAGCAATCATCGATTTCTAAAGTATACCCAACAGTTTGAGCCCACGCGAGCCTTTCATGCCGTTTCAGGTGCGTTCAGGTGAGCCCTTGCATCAATAAAGATCGCTACAAATTAGCCTCGTGCTACTCTGCTACGGCTGTAAATTTTCGCATCTGTGCGCAGCGCATTGCAACGGCACCTCAACTGCCAAAACTCCACCGTTGGTGAATACTACATGTAGTCGCGTGTATTTGTCTAAAATGTGTGTCCACACCAGTATAGATAGTTAAGAACGGTGTTGGCTGATCTTGGCTAATTTGTGATTCTTTCCCTCAGATCTGCCTAAATTCAAATTGTAATTTTTATTCTTTTTACGACACAAAACCGGACAATTCCGACTGGCTGCGAAAACGTCAGATACTCTATGGGAAATGGCCTTCTCGAGGCCCAAAGTATCCTCCTTCGGCCAAAGTGGCATTTTTCAACGTAGTTTGGCCCACCCCTCCATCAACTCCGGCAAAAGATACTGTATTTCCCCACCATTTGAGTTCTTTTGGATGGTATTGAACTGAAAAGAACATAATGATACTGCAGAAGGCTATACCGGAACCCATGGCACTGGCAAACAAATAATTGTACTTGGTCCACCATGCACTGTACCTTGATCTGATGTACCACATAAATGTAACCGACAAGTACACAGCAGCATTATAGTAAGCCAAGTTCATTGGAGCGAAGCCAGTAAGACCCCCAATAATCAAACTTGGTTGGAAAAATTTGGTGTATCGAGGTGGAAAGTAGAACTTGATTAAGACACAAGGAATGGACAATAAACCCCCGATCAAGAAACACCATCTTAAAATAGGGTACAAGCTGTTGAATACCTTTTGAGGCCCAAACACTCCCCAAATCACTGATGATGAAAAGAAACTGTTAGAAGTAGGACAGCTAAACTTATCCTTCTGCCTTGGCATACAGTAGTTCTCTATATGGTCCAATTTAAAGTTGAGGGCAGCTAAATCAATGAATGTACCGATTATTAAACCCAACATTTGAATACGGAACAAAGCTCTTGGTGGGACCTTGGCATAGTGGGCAATCTTTTGATTACTGATGTAATTTTCAGCTTGACCGTCGATATTGTACCCCAAAGCCTTGATAAACATCAATGCTTCGCCATTTCCAGGAAGAGCATATCCCATAATCAACTCAACTAAAACATTCAACTCGAAATCAAAATTGGTGGTTGAGGCCATTGTAGTCAAGGGAATTAAAAATACAAAGTTTATGCCAATAGCAAACGCAATAGACCATACCGGCGTATTCAATGGATATATCTCAACACAAACCACGGCAAGAGCAAATGATATAACCAATACTACCAAAAATACCCAGTCCGGAACTTCCTTGTAGTTTTTCATCATGGTACAGTGAGGATCGTCAAAGCCGTCGTAAGTTGATTTATGTAAGTTAAGAAAACTGGTACCTAAACCTTTTAAAGCTTTCCACTGCGATTTCCAAGTAACTGCTATCTCGTGTATCATTGCAAATGGGTAAAGGGCAAATGATGCACCGTAGACCACCAAGTTTGCAGCCGTGTAGAATGGAGGTCCATATGCTTGGTACTTTTCATTATCAAACATACTTTTATCGGTAAGAATTTTGGTAACCTGGTAAGTTTTCCCAGTATTGGAAAATACTTGGTTACTGTTGATGGGCAAGTAGGCTGTCCATTTATAATTGGTATAGTAGAGGGCAGTTATGCAGACAAACCCTATAAGATGGCCAATGTACTGGTTAATAGTACTATATAATGGATTAACCAACGCACCGCCTCCTATTACATTCCAATCAAAAGAAGGTATAGGATTTAATCCCATACCACTGGACATTCCAGTTATTGTTGCGAGATTGAAGTTTTTAGGTGCAATCCATGTCATCCAGTTGAAATAAGAAAGGGCTTGAAATAAATACCCAGGTACCCAATAGTAAATGAACGATCCTGCCATTACAGAAAAGAAAAAGTAGTATCTAGATATGGTCCAGCCATGAATATTTTCCTTCTTTTCTGGTGTAACAAACGCTCTGTTGAGTGCCAATGTTGGTAAGATTCCGAGCCATATACTTCTGGTTGGATAAACCACAAACTTTCTTGAAATCCCAGCAAATCCAATACCCATGAAGTTTGTACTTAAAAGTAGAAGAATTTGGTAGCCTTTGTCTACCCACTTATTTCCGTAAAAGATATCAAGCTTCTGTACAGTAATGTTGGTTGAAACATAACTTCTTGTTCCAGCAAAACTAGCCATTAACCCTGCTAAGATCTGTTCTTTATAGGTCCAAGGACCAGGATTAAGATCGATAACATACTTTCCTACCTTGAATTTGTACTTTGGTAAAATAAATTCGAGTGCCTTTCCGCTCGGGTAAATCAACATTTGAGTCACCGAAGCTGATAACGAGGTACTCGGAAGTCTATCATTAAAAAACTGATTGAGAAATGCAGAAATAACTGTCCAAATAGTCCCAATAATGTAAACTCTCAACGTTTCAACAGGAATAGTCGGATCATCATAAGGATCTGTAACCGATCTAACTTCCTGGTAAGGAGAGTAGTAAGCTATTAATACTGCTTCCAATTTGAGTTGAAATTTACAGTCAACAATGTCATATGGAGAGTAGGCCTTTTCTTCAAACGAATCGATAGAGGAAAAGTCATTTCTCGATTCCTTTTCTTCATTCAGATCGACATCGGAATAAGATTTCTGGGGATATTCTCTCTTCGCTGGCTCTTGTACATCCAAATCTTCTATGTTGTGCTCCTCGGCTTCCTTAACCAAAGCTTCGTAAAGATCATATTCCGCATTAGGTACATTAATATCATATTTCAATTCCGAAATGGACTTCTTAATAATTTCAAGTGATTCGGAATAGCTAAGTTTCTCAACCTTTTCGATCAAGAACGAAGCTTTCAAAGGCAATTCGTCCAACTCTTCTAAATCATCAAGATCGACTCTCCTGAGAACCAACTGCTTTTGTTTAGGTGTAAGCGTTTTTCCAACATCGTTGATTGCCAAAGGGTTTGAAGCCGCGGCTGTATTGACTTGGTGGTCCGCTTCGTCCAAGTTATTACTATCCAAAGTTTGAATGTTAGCTTCTACTAAGGGGCTTTTAGTTGGCTCTAACATATTTCGACAGTTGTGCTTGAGAAGAGGTTGAGTACGTACGAATACATTACCTACTTATATATTTTCATTCATCGATTTAGATTTAAGATTAAGTTTATGACGTTTGTAGCTATTGCAACATGAATTAAAATTAGGGTATTTAACCGATAAGCTACATTAGTACAATACGCTTAACGCTGAACGCTTAATGTTCCACTTGTTTAACTTGATTGCAAACATAATCTAATTATATTTTTTAGCACTATGCGCAAAATATTTCAAGAACTAGCGCACCTCACGCATATCGCTTCGGTTGCATTCGAATGCGGGAGGCTTCGGAAAATTTTGAAGTGCCCAAATGCAGTAAACTACCCGCCACAAAACCCAGCGGCCTTGCAACTTTTTACAATGTGTTGTTGACTTGAATCAACTTCGGAACAATCTAGCGACACCCGCGACGCATCAAAAAGTAACTCAATCCCAATGTAATTCTAGCGTATATAGTTATTAAAGTGCAGAATTCCCGAAATGCAATCGTTGAGATAGGTAGTATCTCTCCAAGGCACTACTTTCATGTCAAGCTTCATAATCTTCTAGACTGAAAGGTAAAGGATATGTCAAAGAAGCTTTTTTTTTCACCCCTGGAATATGTAAGCTCGCTAGAATTGTGAAGGAAAAGCCCCAAACTATTTTTATCGCCCACTTTTTGTATGCGTTGTAATGTAGCACAACCTTTCTATCGATGGCCCTAGGCAAAAGAAACAAACTCTTCTCGGGGTACCTAAGATAGAGTTAAAATTTCACATTAATCGTGTAACTAATAGTTTTGTTAATTTTTTACTAATTTTTCTTAATATTAGCACCCAACAAGTTCAACAAATTATTCTAAAGACCGAGGAGGCTTTTTAGATAAATTCCACAATAGGAGCACCGAGCAAAAGTTGAATCATGTCTTTTCATAATTTATATCTCGCAATATTTTTTGAAATATGAGTTCACTTTAGTTGAGAAAAAGTGTATGTGACTTTTGTGTTTGGTCCGATGCTTCAAACCCAGGTTCGGTTAAAATAAAATAAAACCCTGATAGCTTCCTACTGTTGTTGAAATCAATGTTTAATAATACCTCCACAAATTTCTTGCCTGGATCTGCAGAGAGAGTCGTAGTCTAATAAAAGCTTGATGGGAACGTCAGGACTTATTACCAAATTTTGGTCTGAGCTCGGATTGAACATACTCCTTCCAGCTCTAGTGTTCGTACTAGTTTGTTAGACGCGTAGTGGTACAAACCCTTACAGAAAACCGCACGGCATAGTGTCAAAGAAAGAAAATTTTTGGATAAGTGTAAGAGCGGAAGGCACTAAGTTTTTAAATTACTTTTCCCGTTTATGTCTTACCTGTTTTCTTAACATAATTGAGATCTAGGGTTGATATCCGGATTTCCGTTTAGAGTAAGTTTAGGTGATAATGCCTACGGAGTTTTTTTGCAGAATCAACAAGTTAGGAACCTTAATTTAAACTCGAGCTTAAACTGCTTGTTTTGTAATTAATTATTCTATTGTAAAAGTGCAGGCGTGCTGTTTTGTAACTTTTTTCATAGATCAAATCACTCAGTATATTGGAAGAATAATACAGTCACCGAGAGGAAAAGCCCGTTATATATAGCAATGCTCTCAATGAGGTTTTACGACATTTGGTAAGAACCGAGCAATGTATTGGTGGGAACAAATTTCATATGGGCGGACTCATAAACTTCAGCGATAAGCGATAAATTCATTTCTATTCAAAAAACCAGTTAGTACGACTCAATCTGAAGTACGGATCGAGTTAGTGGGTTCTGTGGCATGGGTATTGCCGCAATCCGCGCCTCGTTCTCGCTATAAACCAGATTTTTCTACAAAAGATGTGGCTTCTCTGGTATACATCAGCCAGTAGATTGGGATTTACCTAAAACTGACCAATACCCACTATAATGAAATGAATGCTAGGATGGTATTGGGTTTGTGCCCACCTCCAAAAATACTAAGCACCATCTTATCCAATCTTGGTGTATCTGATTATTAATAGATTAAAACTCCGAATTTGTGTTTCTGCAGGACCTAAATTCGAAGTACAAAGCCAACAGTTTAATGTGGGGAACGGAAGGTCGTGGTGTGGGTCAAAAAGCTAATCAGTACAAAAGATTACTCGAGAACTCAGAAAGTTTTACAGATCAATTGATATTTTTTCATAAACCTGGTTTAACAGGACATTATGCTTACCTAGATTGTATATGAGTGAAAATACAATTTAATTGAAAATTATCATATCTTATTAACTGCTACTAATAGACTACTTTTCCCGACCTACCTCCAACCCATGTTTTCCACTATAGATCTCAAGTCATCGCACAATCTGCATATACGAGCGGATCCTGTTTCAGTTTCAGTAGGCTCCATAGGTAAACCTATCCAAAGGAGGTCCAAAACAGGATGTCTTACATGCAGAAAACGTAAGAAGAAGTGTGACGAAGCCCGCCCAAAGTGTCAATCATGCCATAAGCGAGGTTTGGAGTGCGATTGGGAGATCAAATCCTTTAGGACGGACACGCTAAATTTGGGTGCGAAAAAGATAAGCGACCCCAAAAAACCTTCAATCACTACTGAAGATATCTCTAGAGTTCCTGGAAAAATACACCACGAGTTGGGTTTTATAGATGGGTCTCGCTTTCTGAAATTTCCTGGAACGATCAAATCGAACACTTTGGATAGAAAAGATACTTCTGGAGTGGAGAATGTATGCGAAGAAATATTTGCCGAATTCTCACTTATTGAAGCTGGAAATGATACAGCAACCAAGCCGTCTACACCTATTCATGATTTTGAGCACATAGATCATTTTGCGTATCTTGAATCTGATAATGAAGGTTTTGACCGTATGTTGGCTACGAACATGAGTTCTGTCAACGATAGTTTACAAACCGAAAACGACGCAATTGGTCTTTCCCTAACTGATGGCGACTTACTATCGGTTAAATCTCCTGCAAAAGCCAATGGGCTAGCAAATGATCTGCCAAATAACTTTGCTGAAGACTTCAACTTTAAAGAGCTGATGGGTGCAAATTATTTTCCACTTGTGGTTCAGCCTTCCTCTATATACAATTTGTATCTTGATGATACAGGTTTGCTATACTTGGGATATTTTGAGAACAATGTTGCCACTCTATTGTCTGTCAGTCCCAAATCGTCCAATTATTTCCTTAAAACTTTCTTTACGCTTTCAATGACAAATGAATCTGTTCTGAATGCATTGGCTGCATGGGGAGCTTTATTTTTCAATGTTGATCAAAGCAATAGTTTCAACCACGAAATTGTCAATCACTATTTGAAAAAGTCAAAGAGTTTGGTCAAAACATCCTTGCGAAACAAATATGACTACTTTGTAATTCTAGCATACTACTTGATCAACTTGGGGATACAGATTTGCTCAGGAGATACCAATAATTGGCATAGTATCTTCAATATGTGCTGGGATCTTTTGGCAAAATACGGAGGAGTGCAAAAATTCATAAAAGATTTTGACTACTCTAACGATTGTAAATTTCTCATTGCCAACTTGCAATTTCATGATGTAATGTCGTCGGAAACCTTGACAAATGGCACCAGGTGTGATTTAAACAGCTACAATGATTTGTTTCAGATAAAGAACTCTTTCGATGACGAGGATTATGGCGTGGATCCTTATCAAGGGTGTATCCAGCCAATAGTGCTCCTTTTGGGAGAAATCATGAATCGATATGCCGCAATTAGGAGCGTGATATTGAGTGCTAATGAGAAATTGAATATAAAAGGAACAAAGTCAATACCACAGCTAGTTGATGACAGTCAATTTGACTCAAAAAGATATGAAGAGCTCAATCAAATGAGAATAGATAATTTTGAGTCAATGGATCAGTCGTATAATGAGTTGAAGAATAAGGTGAGATACTGTAAACCTATACTTTCGCAACTAGACCTATTGCCCAACGAAGAAGAAAGAACCAACCAGATTAAACTATTTGAGTTATATCGGATGACGTGCAGTATGAATTTAGAATTGTATTTTAAGAAAGTCCAACCGAATTCGAGTGAAATCCAGACATTATTGTTGAGCTCTTTTAAGATTATAGATGATCTTATGGAGACCAATTTGAAAGGTGCGTTCAATATGACTTTGTTATTATGTGGAATAGCATGCTGCAATCATTATGATAGAATGAATCTTGAGACAAAGTTCAGAGCTATATACAGGAACTACAAAGTAGGAAACGTCAAACGAATTTGGGATATTGTTAAGGAATCTTGGCACAGAAACTCAAACGGGACCACATGTATCGACTGGATCGATATATGCAATGATTTCGGGTGGAAACTATCTTTGTGCTAATTAAACACTAGAGGGTGGGAGGTATGAGGCTTCAAATATTCGGGTTTCTTTACCACAACCCATAAAACATAACTATATTTATATGATAGAAGACCTGTATTGGTCGTATTTTTTTTTCTTGATTACGCTTTAATCTTGGCAATAAAATAATAAATATAAAACTAATACAAGATTTTGCAGCCATATTATTTCCTGGAAGCGAGAAACTGTGGGGCGAAAAAAAAAAATACTGATTTATTGAAGCTGGTACGTAATCTATACATCGTCATCGAAAACAGTGATAGGACTCCAGTCGGGAACAATAAATCTACGTACCCCCTTGGATTTGTGGATGTTATCTATTTCTTTCCCATCCTCGTCTGAGAGCTGTACAGTCTTGAAGTTACTTTCGATTCTGGACGCGGTAACAGACTTAGGCAACACTACTGTGCCTCTCCATTCGGCCCACGAGATCAAAACCGTGGCAGGAGACACGTTATATTTTTTGGCAATGTTTTCAATTGCGTCATCCGACAATAAAGGAGAATCGGTGGAACCGAGTGGGGAATATGCCTCCAAAATAATGTCATGCTCCTTAGCATATTCAAGCAATTGCGGTTGAGGCAAATAAGGGTGCAACTCTACTTGGTTTACTACTGGCTTGATCTTAGTTCTGGAGTCTTGAATTAATCTAGTCAAGTGGTTTCTGCTGAAGTTAGAAACACCAATTGCCTTTGTTTTACCCTGTTCGACTAATTTTTGGAGCTCGACCCAGGTGCTTACAAAGTCCCAGTCCAACAAAATATCACGTTTTCCATTTGGCAATTTAGGGACAAATGGATCGGACTTATTTTCAGGATTCAAGGCAACTGGCCAGTGAATCAAGTACAAATCTACGTAATCCAATCCCAAGTTACTCAACGAAGTGTTCAATGCTTCAGCTGGATTAAGTTGTTGAATGGGGGCAAGCTTGGTGGTGACGAAAATCTCCGATCTGGGGATTCCAGAGTCGCGAATGGCTCTCCCCACAGCACCCTCGTTTTGGTACGCAAATGCAGTATCGATGTGTCTGTAACCGATTTTGAGAGCGGCGGCTACCGCATTATACCCGTCTTCTTCAGACAGTTGCCAAGTACCCAATCCTACAGCTGGGATTGAGGCGCCATTAGAAAGTTTATAGGTTTTGGTTGAGCTGGTGGTTAGATTAGATTTGGTAATTGGGAAGTTGAATTACATACTTTTGAGCAGACATAGTTGTTCGTCAGTGGATTGGTAAATTTCATAGAATGGAAAATGTTTGACTTTTTATACTTCCAAGCTCACAACTCGTCACAACACCTAATTGTCGCAACATCCCCCACCGAGAGTTGGCTCTATTCTGGAAATTGTGGCAACGGCTCCATAATAAAATATATATTGGTTGCGAGCGCGGCTTTGTGAGCGGAAAAGAGCAACTTCAGGGTAGGAAGGTCGAAGCACAAAGCCCCACTTCAATAATCGCTGCGGAACATGCAACATCCAGGGCTATTGAGCAGATCAAAGATATAGAACATACCAGAATCTTTACATTTCGTAATACTACATGATTGGTATAGTGATTGCGATGACTAAAGGTCTATGGCGATATATTAGACGATAAGTTTTTCAGCTACACTAAGCTGTTTGCTGGATACATATTCCTGTACACGATAAGGTGGTATAGATTCGGTGGGCCAACAATCAGATTGTTAAATTTGCTTGTTGTATAGCGAGTATGTGTGACACGTAGCTACAACGGACGATTAGACGGCCTTAGATCCAGATGGTGCAGTCCGAAAATTGAAATGAAATTAAGGTTTTGGTCTCGTTGAGACCTACTTTCTATAAGGCGAATAACCTCTCATACCAGGCCAGATTTTAGATGATAGGAAAAAGATATTTTCTGAGCACATTATTTTCCAATGCTACTCGCGCATATGACGTGGAGAAGATTGTATTATGATTATATTACCTTTTTATTTTACTTGGATATTCCTGCGAGGTGAAAGTGACATAATTTAACCATTCAAGTCAATTGGAAAGCAATGTGGGTTTGAGAATAATTTGCTATTAAAAATGTAATTAGAAAATTTTAGAAAAACAGAAAAAGGTATGACAACGCTTATGAATTAGATTCATTAGAGTTTGCTGGAGTAACTTGTACAATGGCTGGACCGTACAAGATATTGGAGTCAGTGAGATGACCGGAACCGTCTTTAGTAATAAAAGCGTAAGATTGTCCTAAAGCCTTTTCTGGGATTCCAGCAACGATCACTCCTCCATCTATCACATAACCATGGCTTGTAATTATTTCTAAGCCACTGACGAATGACACGTAGAATTCACCAGGTAAGCTACCATCTACAGTAAATCTAGCGCCGGAATCAATAGACGAAGGTGAATCTTGAGCAAGAGTCAAAGGCTTGTAAGCATGGACTGGTAAAGCTGCATTGGTATTTGGGCAGCTTTCAATAAAGCTCGAGGCGATCGAGTATACAGCATTAAGGCCTAATGGAGTACCGAAAGGATTTGTTGCAGGTTCAAAACTAGCACTTTTACGCATTAAAGATTGATGTTGCGCTTCGCTTACCAAAATGGAAGCAGCAGCAGTCAAGTAAGTTTTGGAAGTTATTAATGGAGAAGCACCGAGGTATGCTGATACTGCGAGACCTTCGATAGTTGCAGCAAGCTGAAACGCTGCTTCTACATTCTCCATGGGTAAATTGTAAGTACATTCCCCAACTGGAGAGGCCCCAGCAGCTTCGAGAACATTTGCGAGGTACACTACGTGAGCTTCTTCGTCTTTGGCATTGTAATGCAATTGACCGAATATGTTGTTGAGGTCTTTTAAGTCAGCTTCGCTGTATTCCCCAGGAGAATAGGTAGAGATCGCTTTCTTGTAAAAGGCATTTTCAAGATACTCAAGTGTCAATGCATATTGCAAAAGATCTACGTCAATATCATCTCTCTTCATCGTAGGAGCGGCAATGACTGAGGAGCACAAAAAGGCACAGATGAATGTTAAAATTTTCAACATAGTAGCGGATAGTGAAGTAATAGACTTTAATGAAGTTAGTATTTCTGCAAGACTGTGGTGAACCCAGCTAATTTATACTTTTAAATCTTTTCCTATGATCACAATAATTGTATGGTTATAATAGTCACAAACAAGAAAACAAACTTGTTGACGAGTCTATATATCCAAAATACCAAATAGTCAGCACGAGCCGACTATGCATCTCCCAAATCCATTGAGGTTGTTAATATGTTTTTGAAAATTGTATTGTTCTGTTGCAGCATTTCGTCTCAAAATTAGTTTGCAGCTATTCGTAGACACGCTTTGTGCGCGCAAAACGACCGCACTGCGACAGGTTTAACCGGATTGCACGCTAATTATATTTCTTGTCACCCTCGGAAATTGATTTCGAAGGACTACCGATAAAAAAATGTCGTTTCAAATTACAGAATTGAACCACTCTTTCACAAATGTTGCATTTATAAAATCAAAGGTTTGGTTTGAGCGGCGGTGGAATAAATGTTGCAAAAAGAAAAAAACTCACAACTTGCTTTTTACAATTTTCACGTTATCATTCGTGGACGCATCACGCAATAACGATTATAAATTCTATCATGATCCGAGTGACTTTAGATTAAGTTATAACTTGCCAGTTGAATTCTGGGATACCTGTTCGATTTTACCTGATAATTCTACATTAAACACATCAATAATTAGTGGCTATGGCGATAAGATGTATGTCAACTTAGCCAAAGTTAGCCCAAGTAAAACCCAACGAACAGTACACATATTGAAGCTAGAGATGGACTAATTAAGATTGATCATCAAAAGTTAACTACTTTGTTAAGTGCGTTAGGACTAGATAGTTCGGTTATGTATGAGAAGATTAGTAATTTTAACATTACCTTAGTACTGGAGAGATCTACTGATGATACTAGATAAACGTACTAATTGTAATGATTGTTGGTGGTATAATACCTGTAATAGTTTAATTGGAGAATATTATGGTTAAGGTGGTTTGAAAGCATGTATTCTATGCTGTATAGTTTTCGAGCCACAACTATATTACACTAGCTCGCGCACATGACGAAGCAGCTGGTTAAAAACAATTTGCAAATAGAAATTATTTTATAAAAAAACGTACCCATATCTGATCACGTCTTCGGCTACTTCGATTTTGACACATCGAAAGTGGAGAAACTCATACTAAGATTGAAATATTTCCAATTGCTCTCATGGATATTCCTGAAAAGCAGTGACATATTTTAACCATTAAAATCAATATAAAAAGCAAGGTGGTTTTGAAGATAAATTTGGTATTGAAAATATAATTAGAAATTTTTTAACGAACAGAAAAGGGTATAATTACGCTTATAACGTAGAAAGATCGAAAGTTGGGCTTGATGGAGTCACTTGTAAAATAGCTGGACCATACAAGATGTTGGAGTCAGTGAGATTGCCTGAATTGTCACTAGTAATAAAAGCATAAGATTGTCCCGAAATCTTCTCTGGAACTTCAGCAACGATCTTTTCATCGACCCATGAGCCTTTAACTGGAATTATTTCCAAACCACTAACGAATGACACATAGAATTCACTAGGTAAGTCACCATCTACAGTAAATGTAGCGGTAGAATTAACTGCCAAAGGTGAAGCTTGAGCAAGAGTCAAAGGTTTGTAAGCATGGACTGGCAAAGCCGCATTGGTAGTTGGGCAGCTTTCAATAAAGCCCGAGGCGATTGAGTATACAGCATTAAGGCCTAATGGAGTACCGAAAGGATTTGCTGCAGGTTCCCAACCAACAACATTACGGGTTGAAGATTGGTGAAGTGCTTCGGTTACTAAAATGGAAGCAGCAGCAGTCAAGTAACTTTTGGAAGTGACTAATGGAGAGGCACCGAGGTATGCAGATACTCCGAGACCTTCGACGGTTGCAGCAAGCTGGAAAAATTCTTCTGGAGTTTCCATAGGAAATTTGTAAGTACATGCCTCAACCGGAGAGGCGCCAGCAGCTTTGAGACCAGTTTCGAGGTAAACTACGTGAGCTTCTTCGTCGTGGGCGATGTATTTCAATTGAGAGTACAAGTCGGTAGTGAAGTTAGCTTTAGCGAATTCCTCGACAGACCAGGTAGAAAGTGCTTTCTTGTAAAAGGCATTTTCAAGATGCTCAAGTGTCAATGCATATTGCAAAATGTCTGCGTCAATATCATCTCTCTTCATCATAGGAGCAGCAATGGCTGAGGAGCACAAAAAGGCACTGATTAAGGTTAAAAGTTTCAACATGGTAGTGGATAGTAAAGTAATAGACTTGAATGAAGTTAATAATTCTACAAGATTGTGGAGAAACCAGTTAATTTATACATCTGGATCTTTTCCTATCATCACACCAACTAGTGGTCGCAAATAAGGATACAAACTTTTGGACGAATCACTACATTCAACATACCAAATAGTCAACACGAGCTGACTATGCGTCTCCCAAGTCCATTGAGGCAGTTAATATTTTTGTATAATTGTATTGTTCATGGCCATGACCGTTTATGGTTGCAGCATTTCCTCTCAAAATTATTTTGCAGCTATTCATAAACACGCTTTGCGCGCACAGAAAAACCGAATTAGACACTCTGAGATCTGATTTGGGCCGCCAAAGCTTAAAAGCGCTATTCGCGACTAGGCGAAATTTTGTATTTGCGAAGCGCCCGTCGGTTAAGTCGCGAATACCCCAACAGTCTGCCTTAACCACGAATGAAGAGAACGAGCACATGTTTGACAAGAGGCACAATATACTGCTCAACAACCATCATGCAATTAGTTTTGTTTAGATGTTGGCATGCGGAGACGCTTGTTGAGAAACTCTACACAGCAACTCTAAAATTAGAACAGTGAGTTACTTTGCTAAACAAAATACGCAACCCCAGTTTGCTACACTTATTTTTCCAAATAATTTTGCAACTAAAACATCAGTTATTTTTTTCAATCATACTTAAAATTGAGAATTGTCTTTTTCACAATACTTGAGCTAAATATTTGCTTACCCGCACTTATACAAGATTAACTGCTCTGGAAGCACCATCTGGCAATTTTACTCTCAAAATAGCACCGGGTTTTTTTCTTGATTCGACACCATCATTCCATTGAGGCAGGAGGAAGAGCTGGTTAACGTTTATATATAAGTAACCATCAAACCCGGTTGCAAGGGTATCTGGCCATAATAAACGAGGGTCTCTGACAAATGGTTCCGTAGTAACAGTTGTGGTGTTGTATAGGTAAATGGCATTTTGTTGTGGCATTGTCATATAGATAGCACCACGGTCGTCTCCTTCAAACCCGTTCGAAGAACTTCCTCTTTGACCAAGATTACTGACCGAATTTCTTGCCTTTTGGTTAGCAAGAGGATCAATACCCGGGTCCACTCTCAAAGCAGCAGTCGGAATACTGTACAAGGTATCCCCGGTCAATGGTGAATAATACAAGGTTTCACCATCTACACTCAATTGGATACCATCAAGACCTTCTAGTTGGAAAGATCTAGGCTCATAAGGAAATTGCAAGTAGAAAGGCTGACCCATGTAACTTGGGACATTCTCCTGTACTCTCAAGGTGGAAGGATGCTGATCAAGATGACGCCACGACTTTCCTGTTCCCAAATCCAAGACAATAAATCCGTTTCTTCCTTGGTCAGAAGAATCAATTAAATAAACGATTCCCTCTCCACTTTCAGTGATATTTTTACGCTGATCGATTCTGAAATCATTCAAGTAACTATCGGGATAATGTACGCTTGGTGGGAAGGTATAAGTTCTCTTCACTGTATTATTGTTGATGTCAAAGGCGATCAACTTGGGTCCACCTGGACGAGCTAATGATTCGGTTCCATTAATTGTTGGGCGACCGGTGTCCAAAATCCACAAAGTATCGTCTGGGGTAAACACAATTGCTTGGACGCTGACAAATGCAGTCTCGTTCTTGCTTCCATATATGCTTCCGTCAATTACTTCAGAGAGACCTTCGGCAGGATAATTAATATCAGCATTAGGAAAGGGAACCTCGGAGGTCTTGTTGACTATTTCTCCTAAGGTATAAGAGTAGTCACCTCTGGTATAGCAAGCAAAGACTCTGCCTTTCTTGGATACTGCCAATCCAATTGGCCATTGGTCATAGTAGTAATGGAATTCTTCAACTTCAGGTCCATATTTACCAGGGTCGGTTCTAAGGACGGTGGTGATGTTATCGAAACTAGTGCTATTCAACGCATTTCTTCCAGTATAATTCCAATCATTAGCATTAGCAAATAATGCTGAGCTCTGAATTAGAAAAATTGCAAGTAATTGCTGTGCTAGTCTAAGCATTTTATCAACCTGGTTAAGAAACTTGAATAAACCGCCATCCTAGCAATCTTTTATAGTCAAGATCAGTCTATACTACCAAACGCCAGAATAGGTGATTTCAAGACCCAAAGTAGGCAGTGATATTTTCTCATGCGGCAAACTGTGGATTTCAAGCGATGGAACAGGACATAGCCAACCCACATATGCCGAATCTTCGGCTATTGCTTTAGAAATTACTGTGGGTTTTAGACCGTTGCTACATCGAATAAAAAGAAAAAACAAGTTGGGGGTCCAGGTACCTCAATTCAATGCAACCGTATTTTGACGTTTGACATATTTAGGTCTGACGTGCATGCGGAACGGGCGAAAAATATTTCATGAAGCATATTTTATTTCAAATTGACACAACTTACTGGAGTCGGCTCTTTCCGTTCATTGCTCGCAAAGGTCATTTTGAGCATGTTTCTACTCAGTTCATAACAAATTTAGTCGCTTGGTGTCTGCTACCACTACTTACATGGTGGTCGAGCAAAGAAGCGACTGCTTACAAATAGTGTATGCCTAAAAAAATAAATTCTCGATAAGCCTCGAAGTACAATTCCTCGAACCTCCGGAAGGAACTTCCTTGTATTTTCTGTGTGTTAACGTCAATTCGAAGGTGTACGTCCCTATGCAAAGCAATCAAGCCGATGATTCAAATTAGCGGTACCTGTAACCTCTAAACTCCGGCTAATAGCATCGCCTGATCTAAGCCATATATGCACGGTCGCAAAAATTCGGTTGCTATTAAATTACGCACAGGAATAATCTGTCACGAGTATTAATGTACCAGGTGCATTCCCATATTTCCCCGATTTTCGGCTTAAAATAGCATACTATAAGCTGAGTAACCTACGGTAAGATCGGAAACTGTTCTATGTTGAGAAAGGCAGACACGCATATTCAAAAGGCCCAAATTACGCTAAACTTACAATCACTGGTACACCCCTGGTGCGTTGAGTAGAGCAAGTGCTTCTTTTTAAGAAAAATGCAAAAACTTTGAAAATTATTATGTTATTGTAATTAACTAAAGTTATCGCAATTCAAGCCGAGAATTCTAGGCATCGCCAAAGGAGCCCAAGCATGACTTTTTTTGAATATATAAAAACCACGGCCAAAGTATATAATCTTGTCCCGAGCTTGTCACGATGTAGCCCAATTCCTTATCGTGCTCACAACTAGCTGCATATGCTCGTATCAGTGATTTCACATGGCCGAAAAAATACTCCCCGCAGAAAAGTTGTGAGATAGTTTTTAACAGCGTAGTTTTTCACTTGTTAAACATTTCAATTTATTAGATATAATGAGTCAACGTCAAAAGGTAGCATTGATCACAGGTGCTTCGTCTGGTATTGGATATGCCACTGCCATTGAGTTCGCCAAGAGAGGGTACAAGGTTTTTGCCGGAGCCAGACGTTTGGGTCCCATGGAACCATTGCGCGAGCATGGAATTGTTATTCATGAACTCGATGTGACTTCCGAAGAAAGCGTATTGCAAATCAAAAAAGCTATAATAGAAGAAACAGGTAATGAGTTCTTAGACATCTTGTATAACAATGCTGGTCAGCCTTGTACAGTTCCTGCGATTGACTTGACCAACGAAAATATCGAGCAGTGTTACGCAGTCAATGTCTTTGGACCTGTAAGATTGACACGGATCTTTAGTCCTATGGTTATTAATGCCAAAGGAGTGATTGGATTCACCGGCTCTGTAAGTGGGCTCATTCCATTTCCTTGGTCCGCGGCATACTCATCGTCTAAGTCCGCCATTCACCAGTATGCAGCTACCTTGAGACTTGAAATGAAACCTTTTGGTGTCAAAGTCATCAATATTGTAACTGGTGGAGTGAAAACAAACATTGCTGATACTAGACCTATCCCTGAAACTTCAATCTATTCCATTCCTGAACTCATCAAGGCCTTTGTCTTGAGACAACAAATGGCTGTTAGAAACAATCCATTGCTCCCATCCCAGTATGCTTATAGAGTTGCCAATGATTTTGAATCTGCTACCGTTGGAGGAAAATTCAATCTTTACAGAGGCACTCTCGCTAGTGTCTTGTACTACTTTCACAGATACTTTCCATTGTTCATCATCGAACGTGTTTTACTCAAGAAGTTTCATATGGTGCAGGGATTTAAGGTTTTGCAGGACAAATATTCAAAGTTGAAGTCGGCCTGAGGTTCAAATTAAGCCATATGAATAGTACATGATTATTTGAGAAAATCACATATAATGAATTGAATAAGTGCTATTTTCACAGAGTTTAAGTTATCAACCTTCTAAATTTTGTTTAACTTAGCTCCATATTTTGGTGATTACAAGAAAAGCTTATACTCTTTTACCGTAGTATACGACATATGTGACAAAATTACTGAAAATACGATCTTAAGAATTTAAATGTAGAACTAAATTATATACATATAGTACAATTAATCATGCGAAGATTTGCTCTTTGCTAAATATGCTTGTCTCTGTTCTTCTCGTTTTTCCAAATTACCATTCAATGGTCCTTCTACCATTTCTTTTGTCACACCGTTACTGATCAAAGTTTTCCAATCTCTGATGTTTTCAAATCCATTTTGAGCATAGTTGTAATTGGAAATAATCTCTCTCATATTTTCTTTGGAAGTTGCAACAAAAGGCCCATTTTGAATTATATCCTGGTCAAGTATTTGTCCTCCGATAAGTGCAAATTCAATTTCTTCAGATGGGGATGTGTTCTTTCCGGCAATTGAATCACCCTCTTTATTGAAAAATACATTTTCGTACTGCGATACTTCGGTATTCTCATTAAGGACCAATCCGTTACCCTGCAAAACGTACAAGAAGTAATTGAATCCACTTTGAAGCTTTTGCTCAAAAACGGCACCTGACTTCATTTTGTAATAATAGTAGTCCACTGGGGTGTATGCCAAATCCTTGACAGATTCTATTCCGTAACTCTTGCCTGAAATAACTTTAACCCTGAGCTTTCCATCCTGTTCAACGGCTTCAGGGATCTCCCAGGCCCTCAAGTCTCTGTACCTTGGCTCGGTACGTTTCAAATTTTCAGGAAGATCAACCCATAATTGCAATCCAACCGTTGGACTGCCGTCTTTATTGGGAATTGGCATTTCAGAATGTACAATACCTTTTCCTGCAGTCATAAACTGAAGATCTCCAGCATAGAGAACACCTTTAGAGCCTGTGAAATCTTCATGGGCCATAGCTCCTTTGAGAAGAAGACTAATAGTCTCTTGGCCTGAGTGTGGATGTTCGGGGAATCCACCACCGGAACTTGAAAAATGGTCCATTAGCAAAAATGGTGAAAAATTTCTTGCTGCTCTTATCCCGATTGATCTTCTCACTCTGGCACCTACACCTTCGGATTTCTCTATAGCAGTGACTATTTGCTTGATAGTTCTGAGCTTGGACATGGCTTACTGATTGAAATAGTTGTAGTAGTTGGTAGCTTGTAAGCGAAAATTGATAAAGAAAATGAAATTATTTCGGATTCAACTGTTATATATACAATTCCCAGATATAAACGGGACAATTGGTTGATGATTACAATTATAGTAGAAGGAGCTCCACTGAATGGTTCTAGTGGCTGCTAGAAGGTTTCAAACCAATGGTGACTAGTTGGAAGTAATCGATTAGATCAAGTTTGTAAATCGTTACTAAGCGCAATACTTTTTTCAAAACGCGCAACTACGCTCTTCGATTGCATATGCAGTAACTGAAGCAGCGATAGCGAGAAAAGTTATTTTTTGCAGTCTTCTTGTAATGTACAGGTTCATGACTTTAAACGATTCCTTGCAGATTGTCGTATGTACTGAAGAGTTGGAGAGCCTAGAGTTATTATAGGCTGCGAATTTGATCATGGACCAGGCAAAATTGACTATTGATCAGTCGATTGAAATCTTTATTACGACTTAATAGCGAATGTAACCGAACCAGTTAAATCGTTTCTCATTTGAATTTATATACATTAGTTACTAAGTAGAGTGCTAGGATGTTTCTAAGTAGAGTGCTAGGATGTTTCTAAGTAGAGTGCTAGG